>RANY01000502.1:0-25761 GCA_009805235.1 Neurospora pannonica FGSC 7221 | reverse complement strand
GATGAACGCATCCATCCACCTCCATCCATCCACCTCCATCCATCCACCTCCATCCAGCCTTGCGATGCCTCTGACGCTGATACCATAATTCTGCGTGCGTTCAACAGCAACCTCAATCAAAAGTTTGAAGGAAAAAGAAACCAAAAAAAAAAAAAAGAAGAAAAAAAAAAAGAGAAGCTATCAGTGGGCTGGAAAAGGCGACAACGAAAAGGGCTTTATTCTTGAGTTGTCTAACGGAAGAGGAGAAACGGAAACCAGGGCAGCCTAAATACCCTAGAAGGGAGTGCCGGTGAATGGGCGGCCCAGTGCCATTCACTGGGCAACCTGGGCACGGACTTCCAACAGAAGCCAACAGATAGCACAACCGGTTGCTTGGTTCAACTGGCGCAGTAGCCCGCCCTCGGTCAGTACACAAATCCCGCGGTGTACGACATGGATGGCAACGCTGTCGGCCTTTTTGTCTTTGTTGAAAAGAACCCTCATGATCTGCCCCGTCCGAGAATCGAACTCGAAGTCGGACGGGGTGGGAGATTGCAGAGCTGGGACGGCACTACTAACTGCGCTATCCGACCAGAATTGAACTGGTCGTTGGCTGTGGGGGTGTTGGAAGGAGGGTATGGGATGGGAGCTTATATGCCTCTGGGCATTGGTTGCCTGGGGGATTGAGATTGGAAGGACGGGAAGGAACGGTTAGGCGGGCTTTGGGGTGGTGGGATGAGATGGGATGGAAGGAGCGGCTCACGGGTGGGAGAGGCAGTGAAGTTTAGGATTAGCCCTCCCACGAAGGGATGATCTTATCATTGACTTGGAAGCAGAAGATATGCCATATACGTCGCTGAGTGTTCGCTATTGGCAGAATTATCCGTTGTAAAAGGGTTGTACCACGAGTGTTTCCATATCAACTTCCATGTCCACCTCATATAGGCATTATTACCTCCTGTCCACCAGAAAATGGGGCGCCATAAATGTTCATACATGACCAGATGCCCAACTGAAAAGAAGAGAACCACAATACGTAAAAAGACTTGACTGCTCAAACAGTCTTCCACCATGTTTCTCAACGGCCCGACCCCCCTAAGACATGCTCTCACAACCCATCCATGCAGATTCACGAGCCGGGTAAAAACACTAAAGGGTCGAGACTCTACAGGCTTCACTCTCTCTGCGCAGCTTCCTGCTCGTGTTTTACAAGAAGGTGGATGGTCGGATCCGGGCAGATCAGCTGCGGTTTGTCCCTACTGGCGGCAGACGACGACGTATACGCATCAGGCATGTTGGCCCACACGGTAGCCTTAGCCGTGTGAAACCGCGAGAAGCAATTGTTGAGGACATCGTCCGCTCCTTGACCGACTTCGACAATGCCCGTGTCGAGGAGTTCCTATTTTGCCACGACACAACGCATGGTGAGTACTCACCAACATGACGGATCTCAAATGACTTAACCAGACTGGACGGAAGAAACGAACCTTAAGATGATCCGCCACCTGCTCAAACTCGACCTTGTTCAACCTCAATCGATCCGGAAGCCCACTATTATGCATGAGCGCCAACAGCCCAGCAAGCGTGGTGTTTACAGCGGCCAGAATCGTGATTGATGTCCCAGTACCGACACCCTCGCTGCCTCCCCACGCGCCCAGGGCCGTTAAGACCGCTCCTAACACGATCTGCAGGATCATCAACACCCAGCGCATAATGCTGAAGATGTGGTACGAGTAAAGGTACCGAGTCCGCTGGTAGATGACATCCCGGTAAAGGCCCTCGGGCATGCCGCGGGGCGGCCAGTACCAGCAGGTGGGGTGGACGACGGTGTTGGACTCGGAAGAAGGGTCCGCGATGCCGCCGATACTGTGAGCGATGCGAGCCCATTCTGATGGCGTCAGGAAACGGAGCTTGGGATGGATTGAGGTGCGGAAGGAGGTGGAGATGGGGCGAGGAGAGCTTGACGCGAAGGACTGCTGGCCATTCTTGTTGGCGACGAAGGTACTGGTGTTTGCCGTGTTGTTGATATGGGGAGCGGTGGAGGCTGAGAATGGGCGGCTGGGAGGCCGATTCGGGTTGGGGGCAGCACGGCTGCCATGGTTGGTGTTCACACCGGCATTGGAGGTTGGGATGGGGATGTTGGACGGCCGGTCGGACTTGTAGATGATGCTCTCGACGCCGAAGGCTTCGGACTCGGGGGACTGGGGCGGAATCTGAGCGATGTTGGAGTCACGGTTGTTGTGCTTGGGGCTGGCCATTGTGGCAGTTCTTCTGGCAGACGAAAGGATTGGTGATAACCTGTTTGGGCGATTTGGCAAAATGGAAAGACGCCAACAAGGGTACACCAACAAGAACGATGGATAACGAAGCAGCTTGTGTTTAACAGAGAGGACTGAACATCAAGTAAGGAGAGAGAAATGGAAGAAGTTGTCTCATGACTCGAAAGCATTGATCACAAGAGAGGTCTTCACTTGAAGAAAGGCCTGAAGAGGAGGGAAGGAGCACCCATCTTGGGCAGGCTGCAACCACGATACGCAAGGAAGGAACGAGACAGCAATGAAGTGCAGGCAGGAAATAAGAGCACTTGCCCTCCCAAAGCTGCAATATGGTAGAGGTGATAGGTGAATGGAATCTGCTTTTTGGCCAATGTCTCTTGGTCCAGGGAATGCTCATGAGATGCAATTTGAAGCTATTCACAAGATCCATGCCCCTTGGCTTGTTTACTTTTGGAAGAAAAAGGAAGGAGGAAAAAGGGGGAGGGGCCTTGAACACCAGGGTATGTTGCACTTGTACTCTCACCGCCCGAGGGCAGAACTCCAATTCTTGGCACAAGTGGGTCCAATTTGTTTTCTGCCATTCACTGTTCTCCACAAAAATGTTGTTTCGCGGAGTGATCAACGAGGGTCGTGACTGCCTTCTGATTCTCTTTGCTCTGAACCCATGACCAATTTGCGCCTCGACTGATCAAGTCGTCCACACGCGCCTGTGCCCTTCTATATGCGCGCCCTTTTTGCTGCCACATCTTTCCGGCGCATATTTACACGCTTGATCAGACCAGCCCACCAAAAGGTCCTTCCCCTCACTAACTTCCGCGCAATGGCTTCCGAAGCCAAGGACATTACGGCGCCGCCCGCCGACAAGCAGGTCATCGCCCACGAGGGCAAGCGCTACGTCACAGTCAAAGAAGGCCTCGCCCACATTCTCGTCCCAGAACCGTCCGAAGAAGACAAGGAGAACCTCAGGCCCGACCAGGCTGTCCGACAGGTCTTCTACAACCCCATCCAGCAGTACAACAGAGACTTGACCGTCCTTGCCATCAAGGCCTACGGCAAGGAGGCAGTCCAGCAGAAGCAAGCCAGCCACTCCAAGCTTGAGAAGATCATCGAGAAGAAGAGAAAGCGACAGGCACAGAAGCAGGACCAGCAACCGAACAAGGCCCAAAAGGGAGCAGACGGCGAGAAGGCGACCACCGAACCCGCGACTGATGCTACGTCGGCCGAAACAGTGCAGCAGAATGGAGAAGAGGCTAAGGATGCCACAGAACAAGAGACCGACGTTCCCGTCGAGAAGGGCGACGCACAGGCTACGAACGGGGAAGCCAAAAAGGGAAAGCAGCCACCATTTACCGTCCTCGATGCGCTATCAGCCAGTGGCCTTCGTGCCCTGAGGTATGCCCACGAAATCCCGTTCCTCACCTCAGTAACGGCGAACGATCTCCTCGCGACCGCTGTCGAATCGATCAAGCTCAACGTGAAGCACAACCGCCTCGAAGACAAGGTCAACGTTTGCCACGACGATGCGTTGGCCCACATGTACACCCTGATTGCGAAGGAGCTTCGCGCCAAGGATCCCAAGGGCAAGCCCACCATGAGCGAAAAGTACGACGTTGTCGATCTCGATCCCTACGGCACCGCTGCTCCCTTCCTGGATGCTGCCATTCAGTCTGTCCGCGATGATGGTGGTTTGCTCTGCGTTACCTGCACTGATTCCGGTGTGTGGGCCTCCAACGGATACCCAGAGAAGTGCTACTCCTTGTATGGCGGTGTCCCTGTCAAGGCATGGTTCTCTCACGAAGTCGGCATTAGACTTGTTCTCTACTCGATCCAAACGGCCGCTGCGAAATACGGTCTCACCATCGAGCCTCTTCTCTCCCTGTCCATCGACTTCTACATTCGAGTTTTCGTTCGCGTCAACAAGTCTCCTGCTGCTGTGAAGTTTCAGGGCGGCAAGAACATGATGGTGTACAACTGCGATAGCGGCTGCGGAGCTTGGTCAACACAGCTCCTGATGAGAAACAAGCCCTCGCCGAACAAGAAGGGCTCCGGCGTCTTCTACAAGCACACATTTGCTCAAGGACCTTCGGTTGATAAGGGCTGTGAGCACTGCGGTTCCACAATGCACATGGCTGGTCCGATGTACGGTGGCCGCATCCACTCACCCGATTTCATCAAGCGCGTCCTTGGCGAACTTGAAGAGGCGCCTACGGATGTTTACGGAACGACCCTGAGGATAAGGGGTATGCTGCAGACGGCACTTGAGGAGATTTTGTTGACCCCCGAGGAACAAGAGGCTGAGAAGGCCAAGGAGGAGGCAATCAAGGCTGGCAAGAAGCCAGACCCTGCCTTCAAGGAGGCCGAACTTGCGGCTATTGATCCCTACCCATTCTACTTCCACCCGGCTACCATATCCGGCATTCTCAAATGCTCCTGCCCACCAGAGGCACCCCTTAAGGGCGCACTTCGCGGTCTCGGCTACCGGGTTACAAGGAGTCATTGCAAGCCGGGTAGCATCAAGACAGATGCACCATGGTCTATCATTTGGCATGTGTTCAGGGAGTGGATTCGTCAGAAGGCGCCCGTGAAGGAGGACAACATCAAGCCTGGTACGCCTGGATACAGGCTGCTGCGGCTCGGTGAGAAGAAGAAGCAGGAGGAGCAAGCAGAAGATGCCGAGGCTGCAAAGGAGCAGCAGAGTGAACAAGCGGAGGGAGAGAAGATGCCCGAGGTGGTATTTGACGAGCAGCTTGGTCGGGACGACAAGACTGTCAAGTTGGTCCGGTATCAGGCAAACCCAAGAGAAAACTGGGGTCCTCTGAATAGGGCAGTAGGAAAAGTGCCTTCTCACCATCGCAAGGATTGATAAGCTAGAGATCTAGGCATCCGTATTTTAGGTTTGACACCAGGAGCGAGCTCGCTTTCCCAGGTGGTGTGAGAAGGATGCTGGAGTCCGAGGGCAAAGCGATTCGACAGCCAGGAAGATCTGGTCCGGTAGGCAGCAGTTGCTTAATGAGATGCAATCCTAATCACCATCCAAAGTCCGAGCCTAAGCTTAAAGAGCCAGGCATAGTTTGTCCTTGGGCGCCTGTGTTGTTGTGCGATTAACTCCGATCACCGCGCCGTTGTATGGGGCCGGGGAATGATGCTGAGTGGGTGGCCCACTCCGCATGTCACCACCCGTTTTGGGTCGGCGCCGTCCGCCCGCCGATAGCAACGGAGGAGGTTGGTAATAACGCAATTCGGCGGCTGGGTTTGTACATATCAGGCAGTGAGTAATATCATAAGACGGATTTGGTGTAACTATACGTGCTTGGTAGCGAGCAATGAATACGCATTTCTACTGCATGTGTTCTTCCTGGGTTCTGTCAAGGCGGCTGCTGATCTGAACCTCCACACTTGGAGCTATCATCGTCATTGACACCGCAATAGGAGGAGGCCAAGAGTAAGGGAATCCACTTTTGACGACGAATGCTTATTGAAATATACAATATTTTGCCCTCTTCTTTGTTCTTCCTCTCTTCTCTTGCTGGGTCGAGATGCCGTCCTGGCTCAAAAACATTGTCTCACTTGGTCGTCGACGAAAAGGCTCCACCACTGTCATAAAACAAGATCAGAGCCACAGTCAATCCGATTTCAAATCAACTTCTCCTTTAAAGGGGTCCTTTTCAGACGGACACAAGTCAACGCCCGACAGTCACCCGAACGAGAGGGTCGATGAAAGGAAGAGAACACAAGGGCAGGAATATTTACCCCGCAACACCAAAGATAGCAAGGAACAGCCCCGCGATAGCGTCAACATGACCGCCGCCGCCGCCGCCGACAAGCCATCTTCAACATCCACACTATCACCAGACCATATACATCTCAATCAGCGGACAGGAGACCTCATCCAAACATCCGCTAACAATGGAGTCGGCGATATCGAGAACTCGGGAAGCGCCATAAATACCAACCAAATCATCTTCATCCTCAAGAGTGATGATACCGGCGGTTATCGCATTTACTCACTCCTTGAAGAGGAGCCATCGCCTTCCGCCGCCGCCAAGTCTTCCGACGAGAGCGCCGACGACGGAGAGAAGGCCAAGAAGGCCAAGGTCATCAATGGAAAGGCCAGTGATGATGATGAGAAAACGACGAAGCCATCGCCCTTCGAGCTCTCCGTGACGTACGCGCCAGACTTGCCGGAGGAATTGACGCGGGAGTTCCTGGTTGAGAAGGCACCGGAGCACTTGGCTGGGGTTGATGAGTTGCATGTGATTGTCTCAACGCGGTCGGGGTTAGGGCTGGCGGCGGGCTTCTATGACGGCGTTTTGAAGCCGTTATTGGAGGAGGGGTTTGGGTTTGAGGGGGTTGAGGATGTGGTTGAGGGTTACGGAAATGACAAGGAGGAGGAAGGAAGGGGCGAAAACAACAAGAGAGAAGCCAAAAGAACATACCAAATCACCGTGACCAAGAGCGCAGATACAGTCAAGGATTTTGCACGGGGGCTAGTCTCATCAGCAGCTTCACAAGCACAAGGAAAACAACAGCAACCAAGCAGGACCATCATCCTCCTTTCCGGTGACGGCGGCATCATTGACCTGCTCAATGGTCTCGACCATCCTGTCAGTCACCACAGCGACGTCTCTTCACCGTTATCACCAACCCCAACCCTCGCCATCCTCCCCCTAGGCACCGGTAACGCCCTCTTCCACTCCCTCCACAAGCCTCTCTACAAGCCTCTCGATGGTGGTCCCTCACCACTAGTCCTCGGCCTCCGCACCCTCTTCAAGCGCGGCGTCTCAGCTCCGCTTCCAACCTTCCGAGCCGAGTTCTCACCGGGGGCTAGGTTAATCTCCGGGCAGCCGGAAGTGCTTCCCGATGGTGACGATGAACCTAAGGATAATCTTTTGTTCGACGTCACCACCACCACCAACACCAACGCTGCTGCTGAAAAGCCTGAAAAGACCGGGACTGAAAAGAGGGAGGCAAAAAGGAGACCAGAAATCACCCACCTCCTAGGCGCCATCGTCTTCTCCTACGGCTTCCACGCCTCCCTGGTGTACGAGTCCGACACGCCGGCCTACCGCGTGCACGGGGATAAGCGGTTTGGCATGGTGGCTGGGGAGTTGTTGAAGCTGTCGCATTTGTATGATGCTGAGGTTTTTATTCGTCGTTCTTCTTCCTCTTCCTTTTCCTCTTCCTCTTCCCTTTCCTCTTCCTCAGCAACGGCAGCAGCAGCAACACCAGCAGAAGCAGCAGAGGGAGGAGCAGGAGGAGGAGCAGCAGAAGCAGGAAGTAATTGGACTCTTCTTGACAAAGATTCCCACTCAACTTACATCCTAACAACCTTAGTCTCCAACCTCGAAAAAACGTTTTGCATCTCTCCCGCTTCGAAGCCTTTGGATGGACAGTTGCGGCTCATACACTTCGGCTTCCCTCCCTCCTCCTCCTCCTCCTCCACCTCTTCCTCCTCCACCAGCTCCCCCTCCTCTAACCCCTCCTCCTCCGGAACTCTTTCCTCCCAAGCCGAAGCCGAAGCCAAAACTAGAGGGGAAAAGACGATGGAGATCATGATGGCTGCGTATCGTGATGGTGAGCACGTCAAAGATCCGGAGCAGAAGTTCAAGGGGTTGGTAGGGTACGAACAAGTGGAGGAGATCAAAGTGGTGATTAACGAGACGGATGAGCGGTGGAGAAAGGTTTGTGTGGATGGGACTATTGTGGGGGTTGAGAGGGGGGGATGGGTTACTGTCAGGAGGGAGGAGGGGGGAGGGAAAGAGAAGTTGAGGGTTTTGGTTGATGAGGGGGTTGTGGTTGGGAGGGGGTGAGTGATGGGTAGTTGGGTTTTGGGGATCTGGATATAGATGATGATGGGGTCTTGACACAGCGATAGAATAGAGCAGTTTCCTAGCGAATGAATTATCTGATGCCTACCTATTCATGGTTCTCCTACACACAGCCGTTGGTGCTAGAAGTGAATGAATGGCCAGGGAGTCAATAGAGATATCAAACGGCAAGAACGCCACGCAAAGAACGAAACAAGTCCTGGTATCTTTACGAAGCAAGCTACAGCAACAGTAGAGCATGTCAACCATCTTGTTCGTCCCTATGAAGCAACCCTACCCATCAAAGCAACTAAACGAAATACATGTACACGAACAAAGAGTCATCATCAAGAGACACCAACGGAAACCCGCTTTTCTCATCCATAAGCAGGCCATATCTATATGCATAAACTTCTGCAAAAGCCTCGTATCATCATCACACATTTTTCCTCCTCCAGCTCCATCTAATCACTATCCTCCATATCAAAAGCATCATCCGCCACCTTTCTTCCACCCTTCTTCTCCTTGCTACTCACGCCAATATCACCAAACGAGTCGTCATCATCCTCACTCGCGCTGTCAATGACAATCGGCTTCCTAGCAGCGGCCGCGCGACCAGGCCTGCTGCGAGCCGGAGCAGGCGCGGGATCCTTCATGACGACATCATCGCCATCAAGGTCATCCTCGTCATCGCTAGCGAGCTTCTTCGCCTTCTGATTCTTCTTGGCATAAGCCTTAGCAGCCGGCGAGAGATGGACCAGCGTCTTGAGCTTGGCCGGGACGGCAGAGGCCGTTCCCTCGCCAGCAGCAGCCTTCTTGGCGGTGACCTTGGGCTTGGGCTTCGGGGCAGCACCGTCGTCGTCGGTGGCCTTGGTCTTAGTGCCGGCAGGGCGACCGCGCTTCTTGGCCACTACGGGGGCAGCATTGACCTTCTTGCCGATGGCATCGTCATCGGAACCCTCGTCGACTTCGCCGTTCTTGGACTGCTTCCGCGGGGACGACTTGGCAAGAGCCTCGTAGTTGGTATCATCCTGGCTGTCGTTGTCGAGGAAAGGCTTGGTGTGGAAAGCCCTGCTCTTCACCTTGGGCAGGCCGATACCGCTGCTCTCGCCTTCTGGACGATTCATGGAGAAGAGGCTGAGCCTCGGGCCCTCGCTCGTCGCGGCAGGGGCTCCTATGCCCTTGACCAGGGAGCCTACGTCGAGAAGCATGTCGTCGTCATCAGAAGCTTCGCTCTCGGAGTCTTCCTCGTCTACTGTGAAGAAGGACTTGGCCTTGGCGGCCGCCGCGCGCTTCCTGGGGTTCGTCGGAGCGGGTTTCTCAGCCTCGCTTACCATCTTGTCATCACCGTCACTCTCAAAATCATCGTCCTCAAGAACAGGTGACTTCTTGGCAGCAGCTGCACGCTTGGCGGTAGACTTCGCCGGCACAGGCTTTTCGGCCTCGCTCACAATCATGTCATCAGCGTCGCTCTCCAAGTCATCAAGGACAGGTGATTTCTTGGGAGCAGCAGTGCGCTTAGTGGCGGGCTTAGCAGCGGGCGCAGGCTTCTCTGCTTCGCTGACCATCATGTCCTCGTCAGAGTCATCGAGGACAATCGGCTTCTTGGCAGCAGCAGCCTTCTTGGCCTCTGGCTTGGGGGTCGGCGGGATCGGGTCTTCAGGAGCGTCCTGGAACTCGACATCCGAGTCTTCGTCGTCGAGAGAGGCCGGCTTCGTGGTACCGGCAGATCGCTTCGCGGTGGGCCTAGGGGCAACCTCTTCCTCAGACTCATCGTCGATGAAGTCATCCAACTCGGAATCCGAATCCTCATCAACAACGATAGGCTTTTTGGCTGCTGCAGCACGCCTTGCGGGCTTCGCTGCAGGTGGCTCAGATTGTTCCGCCGCCGAAACTGAAGCCGAAGCCGAAGCCGACGCGGTCGTTTTCTCGGAAGTTGTGGTGGCCTTTGCAATGTCCAAGAAGTCATCGTCCGATTCGTCGTCACTGAGCGCATACTTCTTGGGCTTTGCCACGGTGGCACGCTTAGCGCGCACGCTGGCGCTGGTAGTTATGGGCTCCGAATCTTCATCCTTCTTCTTGGCTGCAGCCGGGGCCTTCTTGTTCAGCAAGTCGAAGTCATCGTCCGAGAGGTCATCAGCTCCGTCGGTGAAAGCGGTCGACTTGGGCTTGGGCTTCGCCATGCCGGAGAACTTCTCCAGGAAACGCTGCTGTGTCTTGATCGTCTCAGCCTTAGGAGCCGCCTTGGCTTTGGTTTTCTTGGCACCCGGATCGAAGTCCTCATCGTCCTTGGCAGCTTTGGGCTTCTTGAGTCTGGAGACAGCACCGCCCTTGTACGAGACACGGCGTCCCTTCTGCCTGATCTCTTTCCGGACTTCGTCTTCCAGCCTGAGCTGCTCTTCCCACTCAGCGGTGAAAGCATCGAGATCTCTGCACCACAAATCCTTTTCGCTGAGTGCATCGAGCTCATCGTACTCAGCCTTCTTTGCGGCAATCTGCTGCTTGAGCTTGTCAAGGCGCTCGAAGGTCAACGACCAAATGGGCATCTGTCATCATGTTAGTCTTCTCCGTAACACATAACAATGGGCTCCACGTCACATACCGAAAGCAAATAGTCATAATCACGGGCTCCGCCAACGGCATCCTCCTCGTCCTCGTTGTCCGCAGCACCGAGCTCCTCATCAGGAGACTTCACATTCCTTCCATCCGATTTCGGAGGGAAGGCCTCGTACTTGCGTTCGCGAAGTTCCTGGACAAGGACCGACTTCTTCTTCTTGGAAACGACGAGCTTGTTCTCAATAATCTCCGAAATGAATCGGTATTGGTTCTGCAGCTTGCGGTAGTCCGCATGGTAGACCTTGAGCCAGTGCTTCTTGCGCTCACCGTACAGGTTGAGACGGTAGTGGTAGTACTCCTCCATGATCTCTTGTGGGTTCTCATATTTGTGGATTTTACCACGGGTGTCGAAGGCCACTAGGTTTGTCGTAGCAACTGTCTTGGTAAGCTTGAACTTTTCAATAAGACCGTCCTTGAGAGCCGACGACATCTGCTTCTCATCAAGGGCAATGATGAAGTGAACAGTTTGGTGGTCGTTGTACTCTTTGTAGTCCTTGATCCAAGAAGGTCCCTTATCACCACGGATGATTTCTTCCAGCTTGGACTTGAAGTCATCGGTCCACATGCGGATGGGCAACTCCGTAACATCAACCTCATTGGGGTTCTGAGGGTTGACCTCCACGATACCATTGAACTTGAATTTGTTGGGTCCTTCTGGCTCGGGAGTGCCCTTCCAGCCACGGAACCACGGAGTCATGGATTCAAAGGGCTTCTCCTCACCGTCATCAGATGAGTCTCTGCCCATGCGACGCTTCAAGTTCTCGACGATGTCAAGAGGGTGGTAATTGGGAATTGAAGTGCTCCAACCGGTACCGATACCATCTGCACCATTCACCAAGACCATGGGAAGGATAGGAGCGTAGACCTTGGGCTCGATGAGTTTGCCATCATCGAACTGGAATTCCAGATTAGGCTCATCAAGTGGGTGGAAGATCTTTCGCGCCAAGGGAGACAGTCTGGTGTGGATGTAACGAGCGCTGGCAGCATCGGAACCACCGGAAAGACGCGAACCGAAGTTACCGCTAGGCTCGAGACAGTTGATGTTGTTTGAACCGACGAAGTTCTGCGCCAGGCCAATGATGGTTTGCTGCAGAGACTGTTCACCGTGGTGATAGGCTGCCTCCTTGGACACATAACCGGCCAGTTCAACAACCTTTTGATCGTGAATGAGGTTTTGCTTGAAACAGCCGAACAGAACCTTGCGTTGACCGGGCTTCAGACCATCTACCATGGATGGGATCGATCGAATATTGTCCGCCATGCTGAAGAGAATGAGTTCGCGATTAACGAAATCAGTGTAGGAGATTTTCTCGGTCGAATGGTCGAGGTAGGTGCCCGGCTCGCACTTGGCAAGCCACTCTTTACGAGCGTCGGCCTTCTTCTTGGAGAAAGCCAGTTCGAACATTTCGGATTCCTCTCTGGTCATGACATCGAACTCCTTGAGATGCTTGTTCAAGTTGGTGAAGTAGATCTGGGCATCGTCTGTTGTCGAACTACCCAAACCCTTGAGATACTTGTACTTCCATCTGCGCAATTCGTTCTTGTGTGATTCCTTCCATTCCTCGTACTGGGGCAAGGTAAAGAAGCCTTGCAGCCTTTGAGGCTTCCTCGGGTTGGGACCCTGCCACACCTTGACGACGGGTGTGATGAACTCCTGGAAGAAATTGGGAATGCGCAGGAGGGATGGGAACTGGCACTCAAAGAAGTTGATAAGAAGACCCTTGATATGACTACCGTCAAGATCCTGATCAGCCATGATCATCAGATGGCCGTATCGCAAGTCCTTCGTGTCGGTGTAGACTTTTCCGTGCCTGAGACCAAGGAATTTTTTGATGTTCTCAACTTCCTTGTTCTTCAGAATTTGATCGGCGCTGGCGTCACGGACGTTCAGCATCTTACCACGCAGTGGGAAGACACCGATACGGTTAGGGTCCAAGATAGCACGACCAGCGACAGCAAGACCTCTGGCGGAATCACCTTCGGTGAGAATAAGGGTACACTCTTGCGAATATTTTCCACCAGCATAGTTGGCCTCAATCAGCTTGTCATTGCTGATACGCTTTCGCTTGCTGCCATCGTTCTTGGCCAAGTCCTTGTCTCTCTTCTTGTCGGCAAAGCTCAACAAGTTGTCAATGGCCTCCGACTGTCGGACTTTTTTGAGGAACTGGTCACCAAGCTGGCACTTGCTGCCGAATTTGGCGGGCTTGGTCGTCAACTGCTCCTTTGTCTGCGAGCTGAAGGCCGGGTTGTCGATCAGGCAGTTGATGAAGATGAAGAACTGATTCTTGACGTTTGCCGTCTTGAGACCGTGTCCCTTGCCCTTCTTCTTTTGTAGCTCCTTCATGAGGACTTCGATGATCTGATCGGCAATGTAGTTGACGTGGGAACCGCCAGAAGTGGTGGCAATATTGTTGACGAACGAGACTTGCTGGAATGAGCCATCCGAAACTGTGAAACCCACTTCCCATAGTTTACCCTCTGACCTTTGCTGCTCGAAGATGACTGTGGCAGGAGTGACGTCTTCGCCGTCAGCTACCTCATCACGCTCCTTGGCAATGGCCTTGGCGTACAGCCCGCAGTATGTCTTGAAGTTCAACTTGAGATGTTCGCCGTTCAGCCAGACCTTGACACCACTGACGGTACCTGCCATGTCGTAGACACGTCGGTAGAGCAAAGCTTCAAGGTCGTCATCGATACCGTCGGCCATGCCGAACTTGCTGAAGTCGGGGCGGAAAGTGATGCGCACAAAATCAGCAGCCTTGTTGGAGGTGATCTTGGGAGTTGACATCTTGCTCATGTTGTCTGTCCATATCTGCTTGTATCTCTTGCCGTTGACGGAATCCTGGCACTCGAGCGTGAACTCTCGGCTGAAGATGTTTGTGAGCTTGGCACCGTAACCGTTGCGACCGCCGACCGTCTTCTTTTCGTTGTCATCGAAGTTGGAACCAGCCAGGAGATGACCGAAGATGAGCTCGGGGACGTAGCATTTTTCGGTGCCGTGAATCTCTACGGGAATGCCCTTGCCGTTGTTCTCGACCGAGATTTCGCCAGACTCGCGATTTATCGACACCTTGAGGAAGGTCATGGAGCTATCTCTCTGGCTGTTATCGGCAGCGTTGACGAGAATCTCGTCGAAGATCTTGTAGAGACCGGGAACGAAGGAGATTTGGCGGTTTTCCATGAGACCGGTGGCCTTGTTGAATACCCACATCTTTTGCTCGGAGCGCTCGACGGAGCCGATGTAGGTGTCGGGACGCTTTAGAATGTGTTCGAGCTGGGTGAGTTTCTGGTACATTTCGGTGGCCGTCTTTGCAGCGCCCGTCTTTTTGGGGGCGACACTGTCGATCTGCATACTATCGTTCTCGATTTCGGCCAGAGGCTTGCCGGCGGCCTTCTTGACCGGCGCCTTCTTCTGCTTTTTGGCATTGGGAGGGGTGTTGTCGAGAATGCCGTCGTCCTTGTCGCTACCAAAGGAACCTCCTTCATCCTCGCTGTCGGGTTTTGGTCGCTTCTTGCCAGCGGCCTTTGCGCCGGTGAGAGTAGTCTGGGTCAACTTCTTTGCGGCGGGCGCCTTTGGTGCGGCAGCCTTTTTGGCAGCAGGTTTCTTGGCCTTGGACTTCTATATTGCGGAAAGAGAGGGAGAAGGTTAGCATATAAGATGAGGACCTAACCAGGGAAAAGCAAGCAAGAGCGGAACAAAGCAAGCAGCGCGTAAATCGCATAAATCGCATAACGGCAAGGGGGGCTCGGTTCCAACCCACAGCATAAGCAGAAGAGATCATCACGTACCACCTCTGGTGAATAGGCGTCGGACTCCTCGAATACGGACTCGACGTCGGAATCCATCTTGGCGGTACTAGGCGTGATGACCGTAGTAGTAGTGGTAGTTGTGTTGTTGTTGGTGTGGTTGTTGCAGAGAAGTGTCTAGGGGCGAGAGTGCACAGCGGCTGTGCGAGTCTGCGACCTCCAAGACGCAGCAACGGTTGGTCCCAGGACGACAACAGGAGCGGCGTGCACATTCACAACGCGATGGGATTTGCCGCGACCGTGACGGACCAGGCGGACAGGGCGGCGATAAGAGACTGATGGAGAGAAAGACCAGGAGGGGCGGGGATATCAAGGAGAAGGGACCCTGGTGGTGGTGTTTCTTCTCACTTTCGTATTATTGTTTGTTTTGGCGGGTATAGTAGAAAACAAAGTGAAGTAAAGGTGACAACGCGGTTGCAGTGTGTGGTGCAGTGAGACGTGGTTCCTGCTTGGAGAGATGAATGCGATGGAGGGGTGGCGCGTCAAAAATGTTCAGGGCCCCTCGAGTCAAGACGGGAATGACAGTTGGTTGGACAGACAGTGACAGTGGTCGCTACAGTGGATGATGGGAAAGTAAACAGCGGTTGATGAGCACTCAGCAACTTGTGTTCGGTGTTGTGCATAAACTTGCATTTCCAAGTCTCCACCGTCCCATGTCTTGGCACGACAGTAGCGCGACACGACAACGAAGCGACGAACACGCGGGCAGTAAGTTCACACCTGGCATTATCTGCCTGACAGGTGGCAGACAGAAAGCACCCCTCGCGTGGAGATAAACCTACCACATCAGCCACCAACTCAACAACTAGCCACACATGTATACTACACCAGCCACAAACACCGTTCGTCGCCTCGACGTCTTGACTCTTCTTGTTGCTCGGATGGCCGACCCATGAATGTCTCGGCCACTTGCTTCACTCGACAAGCTTCCATCGACCAAGTCAATTTCTGCCCATCTCTCAAACATCTTCCGACAATGACGGTCAAACAAAAGTGCACCCAACCAAAGAAACGAGACTCGAGTCGGATACTTTGTCGGCAAACCACCGTCTCCTTCACAACCTCCAGCTTCCCACCAGACGAAACTGAAACGATCCGATGGTCGTCTCCTCGTCGTCGTCTTTGTATCCAGGGCACCTGTTCTTGTGGCTCTGTTACCTCGTCTTGTCCCAAAGCTGGGTTGCCGTTGCTCTCATCTCTCCCCGGTGCATCATCCATGCTCTTCCTACCCATCACTTCTCACACGTTTGTGTCCAATTTCTCACTCCCACTCTCTCTTCCTCTCCCATTCGATGGCGGCCCGCCCAAGGTCTCACAAGCAACGCGGCGAGTGGTTGTGTCCCTCCGTCACAGAAGAGCACAAGAGGTGCAAGTGAGAGAGACGGGCTACGAATCTGCCTTCATCTGCCTTTTTGGAACCAATGGATCCATCCAGTCATCCATCTCCCTCTTCCCACCGGCTTCCCATGTCGTCACTGACGGCCCGTTACAGTACACTCAAGACACTCAAAAGCGGCCACGACACTGGCCTGGACGCCTGGAATCTGGAGACCCTTTCACCTTGTTCTAGTCTGCACAGGGCAGTTACCCAAAGGTTCCGTTACTATTCCTGACATACAAGGGCTTGGATCACTTGTTCTGTCTTGGTATTTCCCCGAGCCCGAGTGTGGCCATGATGGGTGCTTGGGTCTAGGGGTCGCTGCTGTGATCGCCTCTGCCCTGTCCCGGAAAATCAGAAATCGCTTTTCAAACAAAGCACCGTCCTGTCTACAGCCTGCCACAGGTATTCAGTCCTGATTCTTGGCTCTGCTTGTCTGGTTTGGGGGCGCACAAAGCCCTCGATATTAATGAAGCCTCGAAGCAGTCGCTCCTTGCAAGGCCGTGCCTGGCATAAGGGGCATGCAATGGGCTCCCTGCAGCACGAGGTGGAAAAGGAGGACTTGCAGTGGCCTGTCCATCTTCCGTCGAGCAAGACACTTGTCGAATTCTACACCAGTCCTTCTCTGCCTGACAAGTGTTATGGCATAATGCCCATTTGCATGCTGGGCCCTCATAGGGCACTCATGGACCTGCCGTGTTGCTTGCCGCTGTCGTCGCCCCCCATGCGTGGGGCTCTTTTGCACGAATATGTGGCGTACGATACTGCACGGAAGCATGTTGTGTTACGACGTCGTGGGCCAGCCCCCGGAGACGGACAGCATCAGAGAGAAAATGCAAAGCCAAGACAAAAACCACCTGGTCAGGGCTCTGCTATGTAAGGCATTCAGGGCAGTCAGAGGTATACCAGGGTAGTCAGCTGAGCCATTACAACCCCCATTACAACCCCCAACACAGGGCGAGGACGGCACGGCGGGATGGGCAGGAAAATGTCCGGGGTCAAATGCGTCGATCCGCAACGGAACACGGCTACATCAGCTTGCTCACGATGCACGGCATGTCCAGAGTCCTGGACAGAAGCGTTCTAGAGACCTCTTTCCCCTAGACCTCCTCATGTTCTGCCTTCCCTTCCGTCCTGTCAAAATCCCACGCCGTTCCACAAGGCTCATCTGAAACCGGAGCATGGCCATGAGGTAACAGAAGCCTTTGACGAGAGTTTGTCAGAAAGATGGGGTTCCTGATCGGTCCTCCTCCCCTCTCAACTACAGATCTCAACTGTGTTCCTCATATTTGGAATTTCAGACGCTTGCGACGTGCTACTGGATCATCGCTAAAGTTGGCTTGGGAGTCGCTTGCTCGGTGGCATCGGTGTAGCCATTTCTGCGAAGCACGAGTCCTGTCATGCTAGACCATGTACATCTCGTCAAGAGGCTCTCACGATTCCCATGTCCAGGTTGGCGGGTGGTCTTGAGAAACTTTGCTCGGCTACAATTCCCTCCCGAAGTGTATTGTTCTTTGACCTCAGGGGCTGATTTCAATCATCTTCAGCTTTGCCCGGCTTCTATTTGCGGGAACGCATCAGCCACGTCCTCACAAAATCGCCGGCAGTGGCATCCATGGTCAAGTTTGAGAGGAGCGCTCCGGCGGGCCGTTGCAGCAATCATGGCTGGTACTTTCACTACCTCCCGTCTCGGAAGCTACCCATCTCGGGCAGGCCAGGATTCTCAAGACAAGGTATCTTTGTCTATCCACTGGGCGCTGGCGAGAAGCGAGCGTTGACTCGAGCAATGCTGTCTGGATGCCACAATATGTTGTGCTCACCTCTGCGGGCTCACAAGCCCAGCCAAAGGCTTGGTAGATGCCGTTGCTGTCTACCACACTCCCCCTTTCCGGTTAATGCACCCAACAGTCGATTTCACGATTTTGCGTTACTCGCTATCTACTGATACTGCCCGCCCATCAAGTCTTCGGCGCGGTCCATCATCGCAAGTTCTCGCTCCTGCAGCTTTCCCCTTCTTGGCTTTTGGCTTGCTAGCACATGATGCTACGCAACATCAAGCATATCCTCCCTAATCTGGAGGACAGAACACGGACCCCAGAATTCATCAACCCGTACCCCTGGCCATATTTAGGGTCTTCCAATCGGGCTTTTTTCGCTTGTACAAGTTTGCAAGGATCGAGCTTGAGCTCGTGGAAGCAAGGGGTATCACTTGTTGCTCCGGATGCTCTAAAATCGCCGTCGACAACGCAACACTGCTTGCCTCTCACTGCAGTGAGTAATCTGCTCAGTCGGTCCAGGCCCGAGCCTAAGCCTGAGTGGTGATGTAAACACAGATTGCTGATGGGCCTTCCTCGATGCTGACGCAAGTCTCTCGCTCCGCTTGCTCTTTGCTAGTGATATGGAAGCCATGACCACACCAGTCCCTCGCAAACGGTTTGTTACTTCGACTGTAATCATACAGCAAGCCTCGTTGCAACTCTCCATGCCGCCTCGCTCATCTCATTTACTTGATAAGCGGGTGAACCATGGTCAAGGGGCCACGTGTGTCGAGTCAAGGATGGATTTTGGGCTGTGATGGATATGCCTGAACGACGGTCAGTCTTTGTTCAACCTTCACCCAGTTACTTTGCCCGGGCTCGTCGTCCAGCGGTACATCCTGCAGCCATCCGGCACCTTACCTTGTGGCAGAAGCACTCAACAAACCATTACCCTGCCGGCTTGATCTTTGACCGGTATTTGCGCCCGCCAAACTCGCCTGATGTTTTGCTTTGGTCACGGACATGCTGCTTCACCTCGCTGCGTGTGATCGTTCCCTGTCTGGGACCAGTGCCAGTCCTTTGCTCGGTGATATCCGTTCAAACATGACACTACATCTGCTCGCTGATTCCCCTTTCTCCTCCTTGTCGAGCCGCTTGGACTCCGGTCGTGGGTCCTCTTCTTTGCCTTGTATGTAACGGCATTATACACACAACAACGCAACATAGTCGGCCACGGTGGTCATGACGGAGTCGTTTGGTTCCTCCGGACGTCCCAAAGCCGAAGTCAGGCCTGGCAAAAGACGTAACGTTGAATCATTCTTTCTTTTGGCAGTGCTACCCAAGTGAGCCACTGTTATTTTTACCGCTACCGGCCCGTCACAGCGATTTGCGTTCCTCTGTCGGGCGTTCAAGCTGTGGTTTCAGAGTCACTTGCGCCTGTCAGTAATCATTTTGTGGCTTCACCTCGACCACCAAAAGAGCGGTGGGCGAACCAAACGCTATCCTTGCCTCTGAAGTCGACTCCTGGGAACCCCCAGACAAAGGAACTGCACCGAGACTGTCGAGCAACAAGACGGAGAGAAGGAAGCCGTCGGCCGGGGCTGCAGACCGCTGCATGGTGGAAGTCAAGGTAAAAGAGGGCCTTTGGTTCCTTGTCGTGTACAACAAGACACCCAGGCACAGCCAGCTCGCGAGAGTCTGGTGAGCGTTTTGTTGTTTGCGTATTGACGGGCAATTTGACCTTTTCGCATCTGACTCCAAATATCAAGCGCCGTCCGAGCTATAACATCCTCAGCCCCATCCCATCTTCTTGCTTCATCCTTTCCTTTTCTCTCATCTCTCTACTCTGAAGTTATCGGTAGCTACAACACATCAGCTGGCACAGCTACATCGACCTGAACATCTTTCCCCATGATTTCGGTAACTTCTTTGCTCAACCCGACGCCGGTTGAGCCTCGTGTGGCTCCTGTTCCATCATCTTCCGACACTTGTTTCTCTCGGCCGGTAGCCTCGAGAGCCAGCACCAGGACGGAGGAACTACCCGATGTCAACTTCCCCCCTTTTGAAGAGGGCCTGGATACGGTAGCACTCCAAGAGATTCGCCGGTATCGCATTACGCCGTTTGGGGAAATTCAACAAAGACCTGAAAACATTCCATACAATACTGGAAAGAGAGACTTTCAAAGCAAGACTGGCCGAGAGTGTCTAGATGGTATAGCTGCCCATTTTTCTCCATGCCCTCAACTACAACCGAAGTGACAGCTAACATCAGCATGCGTAGTCTTCCAATACAACTTCCAACGACCCGGAGACAACACTGAGTTCACTGTCATGTGGGATTACAAAGTCGGCCTTGTTCGTATGACCCATTTCTTCAAGTGCTGCGGATACTCAAAGGTTCGTCATTCCCTCTATACCGGTGCTTTCAAGGCTCTAACGGCGCTGTGTAGACAACACCTGCGAAGATGTTGAACCAAAATCCGGGGTTAAAAGACATCGCGTATAGCATTACAGGAGGCGCTATTAAAGCACAAGGTACTAATCTGCGAGCCCCTCCCTTCATATCTCTATGATCTAGTTAGTGATGACTGACTGGTCGTAATAGGGTACTGGATGCCATACGCTTGTGCCAAAGCAGTGTGCGCCACTTTCTGTTTCCAGATCGCTGGGGCACTGATACCCTTGTTTGGGCCCGACTTTCCATCAGAGTGCATTTCCCCTGGCGAGCCACGGTACGGCATCATGATCATCAAGCCAGAGCTGATAACCGATACAATGAGAAAGGCACAAGAGCTGTATCAAAGATACGGAAATTGGGGTGGTGCTTGCACTTCATCGCCACCTGCCAGACGTCCAGTTCGGACAGTCTCCTCTAGGCCTCAAGAGCGTCATCACTACCAACCCTACCCCAACCAAGACCACCGAGACCGCCAACAGCAACAGCACAGGGCAGGACGCTCTAGAAGAGGATTCTTTGAAGAGAGCTCCTGCGTAGATAATAGGCCGCAGCTGCGTGGTATCACGACACCGATGACACCAGCTAGCGAGTGGACATCACACTTGCCGCGGTCAAGTGCTGGACCTCATCCTGCGATTTCGCCATCGACCCATCCTTCTTTCTCGTATCCTGAGAGGACACCTCACCGTTCAGCATGGACAGCGGTAAACCACCAGCCCCCCAGCAACTCCCTCGGTCGGTATTCACTCAAGCGCCCACTCCCCCCTTCGAGTGAACCTGATGAGCCGGTATCGCATTCGGACTGGTCACCCCGTAGCCAAGCTCCCAACCCATGGCTCACTGCTATCCCACGCTCCCCTCAGAGAACATCCTCCTCCCCATGGACTTCTCAACCAGGCAGCGCTAACAGGAGCAGAGCCGGCAGCATCAGCAGTATGGCCAGCCAACACCCACAGGGATTGCCATCTCCTTCTTCAATCCTACCCTCACCATCCTCTTCAATGATATCACTTGCATCATCTAACTCTACAAGCCCTCGACCTCAACTACCACCCATCTCCAAACTCTGCTCATTGCCTGTACCTTCTGGTCGGCGAAGGCTTCCTAATGGGAGGCCTTCCCGAGTAGGAGGTGAGGAGACTAGCCATGCTCGTGAAGAGCACAACACTCGCGGCGTTTACCAATTCTCCGCCGGGTACCAAAGAGCACTCACTCCCCCCTCAGCCACACCACCGATGAATTGGAGCCAGAGTCAAAGAAGGCCAGCCCTACAGCACGTACAGCACGAGCACATACAAGACAACCAACAACCAAGACGGATAGCAGTGGAGGCAAACATGGATGGTGGTGACGATAACGAAGCAAATTCCGCACACCCACCACTATCTAGGACTCCTTCCTCAACTTCCATTGTGACTAACAATGGCGCAAACGACACAAGAAACAACAATAGCAACAACAACATCAATCGTGCTTCCATTGGTCATGGTCGTGATGACGGCCAAACAAGCCTCGCTGCGCGCAAGACGGCGGCTTTGACGCTGTTGCATCTGAGAAAGCAGGAAGAAGAGAAGGAAGCTGCTGCTGCTGCTGCTTACTCCTCTACCAAACGACCAGAGTCCCCTTCTTCCTCTCTTTCATCACCCGTCTCTCCCCCGCCCACTTCTGGGCAACCGCCGCCTACGCTGTCGGCTGTGGTTACTACTGCCGCTACAACTACTACTGATAATACCACGGAGCCATCGGCACCACCTCCCTCGCCCAGTAGTAACTACCTAGGTTCACCAAGTTCCATTGCTTCATCTTCTCCTTCTTCAAGTTGTAATGGTACTAGGGAGAGCTCAGTCGTTGCAAATGAGAGGCCTAGGTATGATGGGCAAGACGCTGATGCTGATGGTCCGCGTCGTCACTGTGATGGCGATGCTGATGATGATGATGATTACGAGCACGAGCAGGAACAACACAGGAGGAAAAGGAGACGGCTGTTGCTTGTCGGGAGGGCAAAGTCATTCTAAGGGGACATGAACCAAGACTGTTTGCATGGGTAGAGGTACATTTAGCCAGAGGTAAAACCAGAGTCTTGTGCTGGGGAGAAATGGGAGGAGGATTCTTTGCTTGATGTTGGTATTGGTACGATTAGGAAGAAATCACAGTTAGGAAGAAGGTACTACTACCATTAGAATAACTCTGCCTAGGTGGCATTTTTTGGGCTAAGCTAAGGGGCTGCAGTGAAGGAAGGTGTTGTGTTTGGCGTTGGCGAAGCTTGTGTGTGCCTTCTTTTCTTTGCTCTTTGCTTTGCTTTGCTTTGCTATTGTAGTTGTTGCGTCAAACTGACAATCGAGTGTCTGTACTTGGCTATGATCGCGGATCACGGGCGTTCGTTCCGGTCGTTGGTTCCCTGTTTTGATTTGGCTTCTTAGGTTTTGCTGCGTTGTTAGGTACCTTGCGTTGAGTTCCATGGTAAAGTAATTTCGTTTGCTATGATAGCCTCTCTTTGTTCTGATTTCTGGTGATGCTTTCTTTGTTGAGACTAATCGGCACTGCTCGACAATTTCTTTGACTATCTCAACTCTGAAGCTCGACGAGATGCTGTCTACGGATTTCGATGTGACGGATGACACAGCACTGTAGTCTGTGTTTTTGCATATCCGATGCACTTCCAGGTCGAACACATCAAGAATAACTATCATCCATTAGGTATCTAGTGCTCCTTTAAGAGTTCAAGGTCGTGCCCCGCTCCTATTTCTCAAGAGAAAACTAGAGCTTCTCCTCTCCAGCAAGGGTGTATCACTTCGCTTCTGCCTTCTTCCCTGTCTACCCCCACAGTCACTTGATCGCTTCACCGGCTTGGATCAGATCTGTTTGGTTGGCCTCCCTTGGCCACAGGCAACTATTCCAACCCAAACTCACCACCCAACATCACACAACGCGCGCACACACACAACCACAGCAGAAGCCAGGGAGACAGGAGGCAACAGCTACCACCAGACCTCTAGGCTACCGAAAAGATAAGGGTAACCGAAAAGAAGAGAACCTTGACGGTTCGGTCATTACGGTAGAATAACCTAACACCGCGTCAAACATCCCCCTCAGCCATCGAATGGAGGAACGTATCCTCTGGCAGAAGGAAGCGCAGCCCAAACACAAGGGAAGGCACGACAGGCAGCGTTACCTAGTAGGTACCTTCCTATCGTACTTGCCTGTCATTCTCTATCGCCCTTGCCTATAATTCTTGCCTAGGTAACAGGTTATGTATTCATACAGCACTTGCCTTGACAGGACGAGCACGGAGGTACACTGGCACGGCGGTTGCTCTCCCCAACCGAACTGTCTGAGTTTGATCGAGGGGATTCTTTGCCCTTTCCCTTTCGCCTTGGTCACCCATTGTCTTGTCAATACTATTCTATAATACCATATCTTGCTTCATGGTACCTAGAGGTAACCTGTATCTGCTTAATTTTTTGGTACGTCTGAGCACACCCCATACGACCCCCCACCCTTTGACCCTATGACTCTGCTTCCTCTTCACCGTGACTGGACACCTTCACACTTTTCCACATCCATCCATCGATCCATTCATTGATTGTCTGATTGCGTGAATCAAAGTCTTGACTTGATGGTCACAGCGGGTCAAATGGCTGACATCTGGCGCTTCACTCTCTCTCTCTCCCTTTTAATTTTGTGTACCCTATCCTCATTCCCTACAGGAGCCGCCCACTGCCTTCCATCTGTCCATCCCTTTAGTGGCCTGTTTTCCTTCGATCCCGTGATTTAACAGCGCCAAGGCATACAGAGAGGGAGTTTCTCCGATAGCGTCTACTTGATGGCGTAGACAGGGGCATGATCTATCCATCGGTAATCCACAAAAGAAAACACTGGGATACAAAGGTGTCTTTACCTTGACTTGTGGCTTGGTGATGGATTGCGAAGCATGTTCATTGTGTTGGACCTTGCTTAAGGGTGTGCTGGGATTGGATTACTTGGGTTTGGCTCTTTCTGTGTTATGAAGAAGATAGAGGAAGGGATCGATGGACTTGCAAAGAGGGAGATAACTCCTTGATGATGGATGCCCAAAAAAGAGATTAGGAAGAGCGTTGGAAGCTGGAAAAGAAGTAGTGATGACTGGAGAATGCCCTACCAAGAGTAGTTGCTCGAGAGGAATACTTTCAGATGACAATAAGATCAAAATGGAAAAACTTAAACGGCGGACAAGATTATCCTATGACTCTATTTTGTGACTGACATTGCAACAGCAATCTGCACCTTAATGTCTGGTAAACAGCCCATCTATTCAGCCCCACCATCATATGCATCCCTCCACTCGGCTACCTTGGGTATCATAACTCCTTTTCCCGTCATCCCTCCCGTCCTCCATAGATTTTTGCTTACTCACTTCTTCTCCCCCGCCTTCTTCTCCTTCCACTCCCTAATCCACCCCTCCGCCTTGCTCCCCTTCGGCACCACAAACACTCTAACCAACTCATCCACCACCTCCGTCTTCCCACTACTCAACACCCTCAACAGACTCGCCTTTTGCGGCACCCTAATCAATCCCCCCGACACACTCTCCATATAACACTCCACCTTGTCGGGTCTATCATACTCCCCCTCCTCATCCCACGGCATATCCGGCAGTATATACTCCAAATGCTGCCCCACGCTCTCCGTCTCCCTAAACTCCTTGATAAAATCACTCTCCAGCTTCAAGGGGTACAACAACATGAGCGGGAACGACAGTTCTGACTGGGGATCAAGCGGATCAGGCACAAGCTTAATGCAGGCGTCCTCCATCGAAGGCGGATCATCGGTCGAGCGGGTCTTGATACCGCGGGCCTCGAGAGCCGCGCTTTTAAGGAGCTTCTTGCGCCGTTCTTTTTCCAGACGGGCCTCCTCGGCCCGCTGCTTGCGCGTGAGTTCCTCGTTCTTGGCGATCAGGTCGCGAGCGAGCTGTTTGAGGGCAGCGTTGTCCGGGTCGATCTCGAGACCGCGCGCGCAGGCGTCGTCGGCTTCGGCGATCTTGTTCACCGAAAGCAGGGCGCGGCCGGAGCGGTAAAGCGCCTTGAGGTTGGATGGGTTGAGACGGAGCGCGGCGGCGCAGTCGAGCGTGCAGGAGCGGTAGTTGGCGAGCGACAAATGGCAGGCGGCGCGGTTGCAGTAGAGGGTTTCGAGGAGGGCGGATTCTTGTTTGATGGTTTCTTCCTCGCTTAGTTCGTCCTTCTTCTCACCTTCACCCTCTTCGGCAGGGGCGATAGGCATCTCAGCCTTGACATTCTCCAAATCCGCCTCTATCTTCGCCTTCGCGTCGCCCTCAGCCTGCGCCTTGCGCGCCTCCTCCTCCCGCTTGCGCTTCTCCTCTTCGACTTTCGCCTTGAAGGCCGGATCCCGTCTTTCTCTGTCGGCCTTCACCAGCACCGCGATGCCCTTCCCATAAAACTCCCTGGCGTCCTTCCACTGCTTGGCCTTGAAGCACTCGTTTCCTTGCTCCTTGAAGTTCTGCGCGTTCTCGAGGGGGGTGCCCTCGTACGCGAGCGCCTGCAGGGCCGCGAGCTCCTCGTTGTTTTCGTCGGAGGGGAGCGAGGTCATGAAGAGGGGGTGCTTGTTCATCTCCTCGAATGTCTCTTGGACCGTCATGGGCTTGGCGTTGGCGGCGCTGGCGGCGAGCGCACCGGGGGGAAGGTTGCCG
>RANY01000501.1:0-25780 GCA_009805235.1 Neurospora pannonica FGSC 7221 | reverse complement strand
GCGCCAAGCGCTCCGCCAATGTCGAGTCTGGATGCCGCCGCCGATGCTGCTGCTAGGGCACTGAGCGCCGTTACTATCCCAGCACCAAGTGCGGTTCCTAATGAACTCAAACATGTCAACCAGCCAAGCGCACCGAGCGCCCCAAGTCTCGCCAACGCGTCAGGCGAGGTGGTCAATAGTCCTGTGCCCATGGACGTTGACTCCCGCGAGGATCAGCGGCTTTATGCGCCACAGCCTGATGCGCAGATGGAACCTCAAGACAAACCTCCATCATCACTGTCTTATCCCGGAGTCCTTCCGCATGGCACTCCTATGTCAGCACCGGCCCCTCCTCCTCGAGGAATGAGTATGCCCACACCGAATGCTCAGGGTGCGGATGTGACGCCTCGGTCACCAGGCTCAAAGAAGCACAAGTGCCCCTACTGCTCCACCGAGTTTACCAGACACCACAACCTCAAAAGCCATCTGCTCACGCATAGCCAAGAAAAGCCCTATGTTTGCTCTACGTGCCAGATGAGGTTTCGAAGATTACACGATCTCAAGCGGCACAGCAAACTCCACACGGGCGAGAAGCCGCACATATGTCCAAAGTGCGATAGGAAGTTTGCTCGTGGGGATGCGTTGGCGAGACACAGTAAAGGAGCTGGTGGCTGTGCCGGTCGCAGGCCCAGTATGGGAAATTTCGGAGACGAGGATTACGATGGTGTGAACCCGACCGGAGCAGATGAATCGGGGCTGTCGAATGTTATGTACGAGGGTGCTGCTGAAGGTGAACTTGCTGCGGCGGAGGAGGAGCGCCGTCGTCTAAGTTTGCCGGCCATCAAAGCCCAACATGTACCCGGTCAAACAGCTCCCGATGGTTATGCTGCTCACCCAAGCACTTATCCCCCAGCAGGTCCCCGACCTGGCGGTCTTTATCCTCCAAACGTTGATCGCGGGTCTGCTGGTCCGCCCCCTTCTCCGAGCGTGCCTAACAACCACCCTCCTCACACCAGCATATCATCCATGCCCCTTAGCGCGGGTGGCACGACCATGTATTCGCAGACTGGGATGACGGAGAGTCCTAAACCTCTAAGTCCGGGGGCAGCTCAGCCCACCGCGCTTAGTCACGATGCCCTTACGCGTCAACGGCCGGCGCCTCAGCAGCCCCATTTCAGACCAGCGGAACAAGCTCCAGCTTCAGGGTTATCACTGCCATCTCACGGTATGTCACCAGCGGCTGAATCAGCCTGGCTTTCCCAATACCCTCCTGCTGACCGAGATCCGTCCCAAGGCAACACTAGTGCGCCCGCTTCTCCGGCAACCCAACAAACGGCGGCTCGTGGACGGAGCCGTGCTTCAGGCGGACCTCCTGGACCTAATAGGTCCGGTGTGGTCGACGGCAACAACCTTTTCGCCGCTGGTGAGCAAGGTGTATGGTCTTACGTGCAGCACATGGAGGACAAGTTCAAACACTTGCAGTCTATGGTGGAGGCAACGAGCCAAAACAACGCTGAGCTGACAGCTAAGCTCAACTCACACGATCAACATATTTCTGTTTTGAATCAAAACAGTGCCGAGCTGGCGGCCAAGGTCAACGCATATGAGCAACACATCTCTTCTTTGAACCAGACTCTTACGAATTTGACGGCCAAGTGCACCAATCACGAACAGCACATTTCTGTCCTGACTGCCGAGGTCACGGCGCTTCGGCAACAGCAGCAGCATCAACATCAGCAGCAACACCCACAACTCCACCAGCATCAACAAGAACATCATCATCAGGAAAATCAGCAAGCAAACCATCAAGTTCACCAACTCCAGCATCAGCAGGGGCATCAGCAGGAGCACCAACCTGAATACCAACCCAAGCATCAGCCTGAGCACCCGCCCGAGCCCCACCCAGAGCAGCAACCAGGGCATCAGCCAGAGCACCAGCAAGAACATCATCAGCCGGAGCACCAGCAACAACATGTCCCTACCGAGACCCAAGAACCCCCGCCTGCAGCACAGCAATAGGAACGCGAACTCGCTCCGGAGGTCGCTGCTTGGGCGAGTGAGGCATGGATTCAGCACATGATTGGAGTTGCTGGAAAGTAACAACCCATTTTATTTTTTATATGGACAAGGATGGAGGCGTGATGGAGGTATATGAGTGGGGAATAAGGCGCGCGTCCTGTCGGACATATCGACTTCTTTGACTCCGGCAGTATCCTTATCGAAAAGGAGGACTGGTATCTTTTCTGGGTTGGGGGGCAGGAGGCTGGCATGGCGTTTTGATAGGTTTGACGTAGTTCAGGCGGCGTCTGGTCTGGAATCTAGAATCGGTTCGCAAGTGTTGCTTTTTGGTTCTCGATTTTGGGTGTTTCGTCCTACCAAAGGTGGTATCATTATCACTGGTATCTCCGGCCTCAACGATCTTGGCGTGATGGGAGGATGGCTCCAAGAGAGCAATTAACAAGATGACCGCGGTTGGAGGGTTGTGGCCCACGTTGAATTCAGGCCGAGGTGAGATCTGGTGCATCATGGCTGTCCGTCTGTCTGTCCAACAGGCGCATTTTGCCTTGCTTCTGTTACTCAGTTTTGCGATGTGTAAACGAAGTCTGTGATATTGGGCTTCAGTAAAGAACCACGATTCACAAGGAGAGTTGGGACAAAACAGATGGAACGCGAAAATGTCGGAAGGCAAGTAATAAGTATCCATCGTATGAATGATGCTTGATCTCAAAGTACATCACTGTGCAGACGCACTGCATGTCTAGGAAAGGCGTGCACTCCATAATGTATGCTATAAGGCCACTGCACTTAGTCAAGGGGGTGAGATTAAAAGGTGCCAACACTGAGACAGATGGGCCATGACGCCTCGATAGATCCAGCAAATATCAGTTAGCCATTATCAAACTATACTACTTCGAAGAATCGAATGCTTCTTTGGCGTATAATAACGATGAAGAGAGGTGTGAATAAGCCTGTAGCACAATCTGAAAGCTCTCTCCGCGGCCGAAGAAAGATCCCCCGCTGTTCGGCTCCGGGGTGCTTGCAGTCGTGCAGCCTCCGGGCCATTCCCGGCAGGAACGAGCAGGAGAGACGGGGAGCTTTCGGGACCCCCGGCTCAGCCCGGCCCCTGTTGAAGTCGCCCCACACCGAGAACGTCATAGGCACCTGACAAGTACGGCACTAACAGTCAAGCACGCAATACATGAGAAGAAGTGTTAGCGCAAGCTGCAGCTGGTACAATTGCGCCTGCTGGTAGGGCTCCAAGGGCGTCATGAACATCAACCCCTCGCTGCTGCCAGACATCAAGCCACATTGTGAAACCACCAGACGGACTCGAGCATCTCATCGCTCACCTCGGTTGGTCCCAGATCTCGTGTTCAACTGCCAGAGACTGGTGAAATGTGAAACATTGCTTTGCCAAGTCCCAAGTCAAGAAAGGTATGTGCGTTGCTCAACTGTACACTTGTTCATCTTATTCCTGCTTTGAGATATAAGACCGATTCATAGCACCTTCCAACTTTTCTCGTCATAGCTTCCTCAGGGGCAGTCATGACTCCTGGCTGCTCCTTGCTCCCGTTTCATGGATCATGGCTGCCAGATCAGGAGAACCCCTTCGCCGCACTCGACGGATCTTTTCACTTCTTTCTTGCCATCCAAGTCCCTGCCCTGCCACCTGCCCCCTTCTCCTGCCTGCCCAATGCTTGTTGCATGTCTAATGCCGATGTTGACTGTAGAGGTATGAACTCTCTATGAGCAAGGAAGGAGCGTCACCATTTCTCGCCATACGTTAAGCCTGACAACGTCCGCAGTCGCAACTCCAAACATCTGGCCACTTCTGCCACCGTGCCTTCTTGTGGGTACCTCTCCAAGCATCGACCGAGGAGCAGTCTTACCACGCCTCTTTAAAACCCGTCTGGTCCATCCTCAGTCGAGGACCGCTTCTTGATTTTCTTTCTACTGAGGTGAGTAATCAACTACTTGAACTCCCATCACACATCTCGCCATGGCAGACGCCTCGGGATCCCTTCCTCCGCCGAGCGGTTCCTTGTCCAAGAAGAAATCTGGCAAGAAGAACAAGAAGAACAGCCAGAAAGCGGCTCGCAGTGAGATACCGGTGCTAAAAGCGGTCGATGGAAACGCAGCTCGTCCCGATCCGGCCCCAGCCTCTGCTGGCCAGGCTTCCGGCACCTCGGCGAATAAGAAGGAGAAACAGCTACACACCAAGACTTCTGTAAGTGGCTTCAGTTTCTTGTTTACCACAATAAACGCTATTGCCATGCACACACTAACGGCAGTCCAGATACCTGACCTGAAACCTTTGACCAGTGTCTCCACTGCCACTGTCACTGCCACTGCCAGCGCCAGCGCATCATCGGCTTCACTGAATACTACAGCCTCCCACGAAAAACCGGCCAAGATGTCAAATAACGACAAGAAGAGAGTGACGGATGAGTCCGCCGACTTTTCGATCTCGGAGCCAGCAACTACCAACCCGGCTTCGCCTTCCTCCACCCAAGTCGATGGCGTCCTCGAGACGGACACTCCGCGGACAGAAATTTCGCAGAAGGCATGGACAGCGCCGAGTACCGGTATTGATTACGCCGATGCTCTCAAAGATGGCTTGAAGGAGAGTGGCTTGGAGGAGGGCACAGAGGAAAACGTTGAAGACCTTCCGCTTGAGGGCGCCCGTGAGGAGCCAGCCGAAAAGCCTACCAGGATGACCACACTCCCATTCCATGACAGCACAACTCGAGAGGAGCCCAGCAACGCAGACCGCGATGCTGAACGAGAGAAACAAGCCTTATACGACGAATATCCTTCATTGTATTTCGAGGGCAGCGACAATGAGCTGGCACAACTGGAGCGTGATAGAGCCAACGCATACCAGGCCGCCGGTATCAGATTTGCACCATTCAACATACCTCTACAGCGAAGACTCCAGACCCTGGCAGTTCTGCTTCACTCGCTGAGTATTGCCACAACGGTCTCTTTCTTCTTTTTCCTGTGCGCCATCCCTCTTTTCTGGCCATTGGTCATTCCGTATCTTCTTCATATGCTGCTTAGCAAAGCAGCAACTGATGGAAAGCTGCGGTTCCGCTCAGAACGGCTCCGGCACTCCCGAATCTGGCACTTCTTTGCGGATTACTTCCCAGCCAAGCTGCACAAGACGCACGATCTTCCCGCTGATAGGAAGTACATCTTTGGTTACCACCCCCACGGCATCATCTCACATGGCGCCTTCGCTGCTTTTGCCACCGAAGCCCTCGGTTTCTCTGAGAAGTTCCCTGGAATCACCAACAGCCTCCTTACTCTGGAAAATAACTTCCGCATCCCGATTTACCGCGATTACATCCTTAGCATGGGCCTCCGATCGGTTTCCAAGGAGTCGATCACCAACATTCTCAGCCGCGGCGGGTCTGACGGTCACGGTGCAGGTCGTGCTGTTACTATCGTGATCGGCGGTGCTCGAGAGTCGCTGGAAGCTCAACCTGGCACACTGCATCTCGTGCTCGGCGAGCGCAAGGGCTTTGTCAAGGTGGCCATGCGCACTGGCGCTGACATCGTTCCCGTGCTCGCATTCGGTGAGAACGATCTATATGATCAGGTCAGTCCCAAGAGTCATCCGAACTTGCACAAGCTCCAGATGTTTGTGCTGCGGACTCTCAAGTTCACCCTGCCGTTCTTGCATGGAAGAGGCATCTTCAATTACGACGTGGGTCTGATGCCATATCGCCGGCCGTTGAACATTGTCGTCGGCAAGCCCATCAGGGTTACACAGAGGGCCGAGAGCGACCTGGAGACAAGCGAGATTGACCAGCTGCACGGTCTTTACGTGAAGGAGCTGGAGAAGATGTGGGAGCGCTACAAGGAGGGATTCGCCCCAGAAAGAAGCGAGGAAATGCAGATTCTGAAATAGGATTTCAGAGTGGATAAGGGACAGGTGGAGGTGGGTGAAGCAGGAAAGGGAGGAGGGTCGATACCATATGGATTCCACATTCATTAAAAGAGGGAGATAAGGGGTAGTAAGGAAATGGATGGCCTCGACAATTTCGCTATGTACTATGACAAGGGGCGGACATATCTTCATTACTATGCGGGGAAGAGGATATGATTAGGTTCAAATTACGAAATAGAGTAGTCATCTAAAAATACACTTGTTTGTTCGGTCCACTGTTATTAAGTATTCGAGGAATTTCACATGTCGGATCGGAACCTTGTCCTGCGTCATCTCTTCACGGATATTTTTGGGAACTTGACAACGGCGCACTCACATCTCCTTCAACCGATCAACCGAAACAAAGTTCAGTCGTATCTTTGCATCTCCAACAATACTTCATAAGAGCTAATGGCAGGTTGTTGTTTGTCAGTCATGAAAGCCACCCCTACGGTGCAGAACCAACCTACTGCGTAACTGTGCCAACAGCAAGCCCCTTATTTTAGTCTCAATCAGTGATAAATGTATGTTCCCGTCGGGTCGCCCGAGACCACGGACCTGGGGACCCGAGCACTTGGGAATCCGGGAAGAAGAGATGAAATAAGTGCGCTAAAAAGTTGTTTAATCAAACATTGGATGGAATTGGGCAATTGACGTTGGACCTCCGACCCCCCGAAATCGGATGGAAGGTAGATGGGTGAATGAGTGGAAGAACGGTAGAGCCCAGAGGTAAGAAAGACGTGGAGGTCAAGTTGGCTTGGTGTGGTTTGGGTGTGTGTGTGTGTGTGTGAAGTGCAGTTAATGAATAATTGAATGGAGTCTTCAGTTGTCTTGGGATCGAGTGTTCATGATGGTTAATGGTTGCTGGGGGAGACATGATGGGATGTATACGGGATGTAGAAGGATGTTATTGTAAATAATCCCATCTTACCTTGAGAACGGGGACTCGGATGACTCGGGAAGAGGAGGGGGTAATAACTGTACTTGTGGATAGGGTGTTTCTGTGCATACACACGCAGCTGGTTCAGTTACGTGGATGTCTATCTCTTTGCATCTCTTTTTACACGTCGTATATGTCAGATAGAGGTGGCTTTCAACTTGTTGGCTTCTTACAAGATCATGAAGTATTTGGAGATATCCATGGAGGAGGGAATGAACTTGATTGATGCCGTTGTCGTCTTTCTTGCTTGCTTCTTTGACTCCGTGGCTTGCCCGGTTTTCTCTTTCCTTTTTTTTCCCTTCCTTTTTCCTCTTTTATTTTCCCTTTTTTTCCTTTCCTCTTCCTGTCTTAGTTGGTCCCAAAGTTCAATGACGATCGTCATCTTCCCACCTGCCTCCTGCATCATGCCGCCTTGAGACACTTCGACCTATACAGCTCTACACCTGTCGACTAACACGTATCATGAGTATCAACTGGTATGAACGGAGTGCAAAAAAAACTTTAGACTGCGTAAGACGTGTAGAGCCCCAGGGCAAGTCTCAACAGGCACAAGAACAAGACAGCCCCGTCTAGAGGAACGATGGCGACAGGAAGTTGTTCATGCTTCCGATCCCGTCGGCTCCGTACGGCGTCCGTCCGGAAGTCCTTGCGTTCCTTCCTACCTAGTTTTAGCTCTGCTTTTGATAACGCATCGCTTCCTTTGGTTCCCTCTGTTCTTATCTGAAGCCATACCTACCTACTAGGAGAGAAAATTTTCTCTCCCTTTTCGCAACAGTCGAGGAAGGAACGATGAGCGCGGAGTATTTACAATGAAGTCAAGAGGTACGTACCTAGGAGAACAAATCGAAAGTCTCAAAAGACTACGTCCATATGATTTTCGTCCAGCTCGTCTCCCTTGCATAATGCACCATGAGATGACTTCGCTACCAGCCATGAACATAAACTCGATGCGGCTAAACATGTGTAATTGAACTAACACGAGACTTGATAACTCTATGTTTTGAATGCATAAGAGATCGTCGTCTGTTGGCAACAACATTCGGAATGAAAACGTGAATGCACAAATGCAATACAACCCACCCAACCAGACTTGACGTTTCGGCGTCTCCGTCAATATTGTCGTTATCATCACCGTGATCTTCTCTCCGAACTCCCAACTTAATAGTTCGGAACATTCTAAACGGCCCGTCTTGGGTGGAAGACTCGACGTTTTATCCGATAACCAAGAGAGTAAAACAATAATACCTTTATTGGAAGTCTACATCATGGAAGGAACGATACAGTGTCGAGAAATACTACGGTGTATTATGCATGGTACGTCCTTACGCACTGACGTTTGGGTATGTGATCGCTTCTCTCGCTTCTCTCGCTTTTATCCCGTGTTGCTTTTTGACTTCCCTTCCCGTCCCGTGTTTCTGCCCTGCGTCCCGTGTTATTCTAGAATGTCTCGTACGTAGTCAAGTACTCAGCCTCAATTTCCTTTCCCCTTCCCGTCTTTCCGTCCGTCCCGTCACGGTTGGGAAAAGAAGGTTCGGTTAGAATAGAAAGCGGCTGGATGCATTTCAAAACGTGTATTTTAGGAATCACAATGCGTCTTTTAACAGGGAGAAGAACAATGAGAACCTATTCTTGGTTTTGCTGATTTCAAACTTGGTGATTGTTGCTGTCGCCAGGTATGATGTTGTAGCTTCAATTGATGGGATCAACTGATTGATCCAGGCAACGCGATGAGACGCGTCGGTGTAAAATTATAACCATGAAAAAAGCAAAACACCAAAAACTCCTCGCCATCCTTTGAAATGCTCAATGATGAAAGCCAAATATCCCTTGGAACGCCTCGCAGGACTAATTGCCACTGATGCATTCGCAAAAAAGCAAAAAAAAGAAGAAAAAAAAAGAAAAAAACGCAGTCGGCCTGCTGCTATGTGGTTCTCCCCTTTCCTTCAACCTCTAGTAGAACGTATTAGTATGTATCTAAGAAAGATTCGTGGCGAGAAAGCTTGTGTTGGTTGTCCTCCTCTTACGTGCGTCGAACCCGCTTCCAGATTCGCTTCATGACCCCCTTCTCCGAGGTGGTGCTTGCCTGGTTTTCCAAGCTTTCATTGAGTATTGGTTCCCCGTAAAACATACCCTTGTTCTCGAATCCGCCCAAGGACATCGACTTGCGAGTATTCCGGTACAAGGGCTTTTGCTGCCATCCGTAGATCTCGTTCTCGTGCGCCCGCAAATCCGGACGTGTCAGCGTCATGCGCAGTGTCATTTCGCGGGAGTTTGCGGGCGCCTGAGCATATCCGCCAGCTCCTTCCGAAAACATGCCACATCCGTCTCTGAGAAATGTCGGATCACTCGACGTAGCACGCTGAGGGTGGGACCTGCTTTCGAATGCTTGGGGTGTTTTGGGCGACTCGGGATCCGCAAGTGATGGCTGATCGCTGTTGAGAGAGACATGCTCGTCGTCGTCATCAGCCAAGAATGTACCCATTGCCCAGGTATCTTCTCCTTTTTGCGTCGACTGGACCTTCCTTCGGACAGGGCCGAGGGGTGTCTCCATGAATTCGGTACGGATTATAGGCCCTGCGCCAAGCGCATCCGTGGAGGGGAAGCCAAACTCGATAGCCTCATCAAATTTTTGAGGAGAGGCGAGATAAACGCGTAGTTTCAGTCGAGCTTCAGGATCTTGATAATGGGCTGCAGATGGGTCGAAGACCGATTCGTGTGGGCTGTGCTTTGGTGTGATGAGCGAAAGAGTGCGCGACTTCCGGTTTGTATGTCCGTCCGAGTTGGCAACACTACCTGCCGAGGTAGGTGCTGGCGACCCAGATGCCAGGGCATTATGGCTTCCTGGTCTGCTCGTGGGGGTAGGCGTAGATGATAGGCCGAATGGAAGCTTGGATACAGACATTTGCCTGCGGAAAGACGGTCGCGTTTGTTTTGGAGATGGAAGGCTATCCCTCAGGTTGGCATGGTAATCGTCTAGGAAAAGACGCAAGTCCAGATCGTCTTCTTCGTCGAGCCATCGAAAGCTATCATAAAACGACTGAGGTAGTTCTTGGCTGATGGGTTGCTCAGCACGGCTTTGGACGCCGTCTCTGGGCTCCGTGGTAGTTGGCTGAGACGAATGCGACGACATGAGGCCCTCCCTATTCACACTTGGGTGGCCACTGGTCCTCCTGTTCATCTTGTAAATAGCCTCGTCTGCCGCGTCCAGAATGACGCTGGCGCGGAGACGCCTTGCAAGAGCAACCTGCTCTTCCCGGGTTAACTCTTGCTGGCGCATGTTGTCGACAGATGCCTGTGGTATTTCGAGAACAGGAGATGGCAAGCTCGATTCTCCTCCTAATGGTCCCCGCCCGTTACGACTGACAATCTGCTCCGAGCGACTTTGTTGTTTGTGACCCTTTTGGCGTTTGAAGTTGGATATCTCGTCGTAGTGTCGTGTGATGCCGTCGATGAGGTAAGACTCCCGAGCAAAGCGCAACCTTTCGAGTGTTGAGAAGTACTGTATGGTTTTTGTTTTAGCGAGGGCTTCAAGAAGAGAGGCAGTTTCGAGAAACAGAATCATAAGAAACGTTGATCAAGCCATCTAATATAACGTGTGGGGATCACCAGCATATGACGGGCAGTTTGGGAGCTTGAGCGGGAGGGACACGACGAAGCCGGTAAGGTGTTATGGCATGGGCAAGGGTCCCTGAGCAGCTTTGACTAGCAGGCGTTGGACCTGCATGCTTGAGAGCCAAATGAAGCTGCAAGTGCGCGGAAGTGAGTTGAGATAGGATCCCTGTCCAGGTACAAGACGTCCCGTGTTCACTGAACGATACGAGACGCTGCACCACCTTCTCTGCCGAACATTGCTCAATCCCGGCAAGCAGTGCTTCGAGGTTAAGCTACCGTATAATCTCTCGAAATTGAAGTTCGGGAAGGCACTTTTTACGCAGGCATAAGCAGGGTTAAAGGTGTAAAGAAGCAGTAAAGAAGCATGTACATAGTTGACCGACACCTTTAACCCTGCTTATGCCTGCGTAAAAAGTGCCTTCCCGAACTTCAATTTCGAGAGATTATACGGTACCAAAGAGCCTATCCTATGGAGCTCGACGCTTGCGTTGTTCGCTTCAGCAGCCGGAGAAAGATCGAAAGAGTATGCATCTGGGAAAGTACCGCCGTCATTGAAAGCAGTCTTGTTGGCCAAATCAAAGCCAACCGAGATTTGCCCTTGTTGACAGGCACTTGCTCGTCAACCAATGTGACATGAGAAGTCTCAAAGAAGCAAAATCTCAAGTGCTTACTGAGGCGCGAGAAGCGCTCAGGAAAGAGCTGGACCAGGCCATTCAGGCCCGGTAATATCAACTATTGGCGGGGGACGGTCATGCCATCTGTCTGCTAATTCTGCCAATCTCTGGCGTAGCTCAGATGGTTTCAACGCCTCGAGGCGCTAGCTCCCCACCTTTTCAGGGGCGCCGTCCCGCCGTGTTCCCCAATCACTAACGGGGCGGCTGTGATGCTCTGATGGTGGTGCGCGCGGGTGGGTGTCATCGCCAGACAGAAGCAAAGGAGAGGGGACTTCCAATTGGACATGACTTGTATGAAATATGCAGGATCTAGCACTTGCTGCAGGAACCAATAGCGGGACGGGGCAGGCGAAAGAGGGGTGATGCCCAGAGAGAAAAAAATAAAAATAAAAATGAATGAAACCGGGAGAGAACTTGGCTCAAACACCATGAACAGCAAGTCTCAATGCCGGCATCAGATATAGAGTTGAGTTTGAGGATTTTCCAGAAAATTTCGGGTACACACCTTGCGCTGTATTGCCAATGGCAGAGCCTCAAACTCTTCCCGGGTCATCTGTGGAACCGCATTGGCCTGGCTTTGTCGTGTCCCGATGCTGCTAGATCTGGAATGGGTAAATCGCTTGTGTGTCGTCGGCCTGGTGTCCGTGAAACCATGTCCTGGATACTCGAACGGCTGCTGCGGCTTGCCGTTATGGTCCATATGCTGATGATGATGTCGTTTTGTCCACAGAGAGAAGAAGGGACTGGGAAGTCGGGCCAGCTGCTCGCTGTGAGCCGAATGCGGCCGGCGCTGCCGCCGTTGAGCGATGGTTTTGGCAGTATAGTTAGGCCGGCCAGAGGGCCCAGCCCCATCAGCCGAAGCCACAGCCGTAGGGTCAGGCATTATGGCACCGTGTTTGATGCTCGAGAAGCTGCTGCTGGAATTATCGAAATAATGGTGATATGTGCAAGGTTCGGAGGCGAGACTGGTTGTCGAAGCTGAGGGAGACAAGTAGAATGTTGGAAGATCGACGTCAACGTGTAATGGACCGAACTCGTCTAGGCCCAGGTCGGGTAGATGATGGCGCTCGCTACTGCCGCTATAGGGATATGAAGAGTCGTCGAGGAAAGTGCCGATGTTGGTGTTTTGGTCGTGCTTTGTGTTTGGGAGAAACCTGAAGGGAAGGTGGAAGGCAAAATCTCGCGGGCTCCTGTTGTCTATCGACAGAGGTGTCTGGGGAACGTATGTCCATGGTTCAACAAGGGGCTCATCGTCTAGCTGTTCGAGGCGCTGGCGAGCATGGTGATCTGGCGGAGTCGGTGTCGCTGCCCCAGCGAACAGGGTCGAATCCCCTGGCGGACAGCCAGAACACCCTGCCGGACACCCTGCCGAACCAGCCTTTGGCTCCAGGAGAGACAGGGGCATGAAGAAGCTGCGGTCGACAGACATGTCATCGAGGTCCAGCAGGGCGTCAAGGGCACCAATGCCATTCGCAGGCACGTGTGGCACATCTTGCTGGCCATCTGGCACCACAACGAAGGCGGCCGCGGAAATAGCGCCTTGAGACTCGCGCCCAACTGCAAGGCTGCCCATCAGTCACGTCGCGAGCGTAGCAACCACCGCCAATTGAGCCTGAACAGCGTAGGACCTAGGCTGTGATTTAGTGTGATGGGGATCCTGACGGCGGCACCTGATGAGACGTTGAAATGTTCCCCGACTCTTCTCTCCACGTCCGTAGTTATTTCTGCAGGGTCCAGGTCCCTTTTTTCCGACCTTTCTAGCTCTCCCACAGCACTCCTAGCTCTCCTAGCTTCTTTGTGGGCTGCTCCCAGTTTTAGGATCAAGGTGGGCTGCCAGGCCAAGAGGAAGCGAAACCGCAAACGGCAAGCTCAGAATAGAAGAAGCTAGTGTAGACAGAAGCCTCGAGATGAAATAGCCGTCGTCAATTTTCTGGGTCGGCCGATGCCACTGTCGGCTTGTCCCCGGATCAGACAGCGCAGATGGACTCCGCACTCCGCAAAAAATAATAAAAAGGTACGAAAACAGACACTCCAGTGAGTCCAGTCCAATTTGCTGGACTGGGTTTCTGTCCGATGGTTCCGCTGATGTGCTGGTTCTGTCGGTTCAATGAGAGACGTCGTCGTCGTTGATCGTTGAAGACGGTGGCGAAGATGGTGACAGTTGATGTTTTCTTGTTTGAAAGAAGAATTTAACGCCTCGATATGGGGTCCAGTGCTTGGAGACCGCTGAGTTGCTGCTTCAGCTGTGACGTGAAGCCTCTCTGGCGCCGCAGTGGATGGCGGATGGCGGCGGGGGCGCTGTGCAGTGGTGGCAGCAGTGGTGGCAGCAGTGGCAGGCAGATCGTTCGCTTGTGGAGGACTGGCGATAGTGGAGAAATGGAGATCGCTTCAGGGGCTTCTGCTTGTAATTTGTTAATGGAGCAATATCGCATCCAATGATCCAACAACCGCCACGGTATTATCYGTACCGAGGCCGGTATGTGATGGATGTGATAAGAGGCAATTGCCGTCGATGATCGTTTCCTCTTCAAGGGTCTTCTCGATATTGATCTGGAGTCGGGTTCTTGTCGAGGTCCCGGCGGCCGTCCGCTTAACTCGGTTGCAACTGACTTTTGATGGAGAGAGCCACTGCGAGAGTGGGTCTAGGGTGATTGAATGGAGGACGAAGAGAAATGGAAAGAAAGAAAGAAAGAACACTGAAAAATTATTCTGCGATGAGAGTGAGATGAACTCGTCCTGAATCCACCCTTCCTCTTTTGTCTAGGTCTCCTCGTTTCCAAACTCTCGGGTTCGAAACAGATGGGCCTGGGGATGTGACCTAAGGGGTTAAGGGTTCTCTGAGGGGTTCTCGAACGTAAATACCATAATACCATACGGTGATTCGGTGCCAGTGTTCGGGACCGAGCAATCAACAGAAATAATGACTGTTGGCGTGTTTGGAAGGAGCTCATCGACGACTCGATGTTAAGCTCAGTTGGAGGAAGGAACGTAGGGTTAGATAGGCGGCGTGGATTGCGTGCAGGTGGGCTGCGCACCTGCTGTATCAAATGCTGGCTGTATGTAGGCTGAGAAATGAAGGATTCGACGTCGACAATTGTTTGAAAGGGAAAGAGCTTGGACAATCCAACACAGATTTCGTCTTCGACTTCGACTTGTCTCGCTCCTTCGACCCGACCTTCGAATCTCGCTCTTTCATGGAAGCTGCAAGACAGACCGTGCAAGGTGCTCTGGACTTAAACATCATCCAGGTCGTCAATACGCCTTCTCCTCACCGGCTTCACCGTCTTCGCGCCTGACGTACGGCTTGGATCAACATGACGGTGACGCCCCAAAGTTTGTCCCTGAAACATGCTACTTCTTCCACTTCGATTGACTAATGAATGAGGCCAGTGGAAAGACACGGTTAGACACGCTCATTACAAGACGCAGACACTGTGGCCTCTGCTGTCCCTTCCTCTCAAGCGGCTGCTCGCGATTCCAGAAACCAGCAATCTGGGTCCGTCCTCCTTCTCCAGGCCAGAGGAGAGATTCTGACGAGTTGGCGCCGTCGCTGTTTGACATCTCATTCCGTTCCCGTTCGGTGGTTCCCGCAATCGGGTCTCGCATTTTGCCCTAGCGTGCGATCTCGGGTGCCGCTGACAGATCGGGGGCTGCAAGATAAGGGTTCAGCAAACCAGGCGTGCAAACCCAGGCTTTTCGGGCTCTGTCGTGTTTATCTCAAACAGATCGCTTGGGGGTGGCTGCAGCTGTTGCGACTTCCCTTCCCCTGATTTTCTTCTCGCCATTTCCGCTGGTTGGTGCACAGATTAGGGTCCCTAGCAACCGCCACGAAGCGAGTCCTCAAGGAGTCAGGGCAGGAGTTAATGAGGCCGAATCGGGAACACGCAACAAATCAACACACAATGACGATGCAGTATGGAACCACAGAACCAGAGACCAACACGTGGACTCCGGTAAGGGACGGAGGATAGTGACACGGAAGACGGAAGGTCAAGAACGACAACCACATTGCCGGGTGACTCAGGCCTAGAGTCTTCGACCCCTTTGGCCAGTACGGCCTATCGACGTTCCCCTTTCATATGAACCATGGAACGAGACGAGCGGCGCCAGGTGCTTAGGATCAGTTTGGCGACTTTAGGCTGAGATGTATATGGCATGCCCGTTTCAACTCCCAGCGCTATCTCCCGTCATTGGCTTCCAAAATGGTTATCGCCATTGCGTTGCCCTCGGAGATCCGGTACACCACCTTCGAGAACCAAAGCACCATATCGGATACACTGGCTCGTCCATATCCCGGGCCCTTGCAGACTTGGCTGGCGGCCACAATAGTTACACGACGCCTGTGAGAGCATTCTCTTGAACAGAGTATCGAACTTCGGCCTCAAGGTCGCACCAATGCATCGTTCGGTATGTAGATCAAGCAGCAACTCCTGCTTTGGTCGTACCAAACGGTCCTGTCGCCATCACCACCCCATGCAATTGAGTGCCCCTGTTGACAACGTGTATGGTATTCAGCTCTAATCGCGACTTCGGACACATACAGATCAGCTCTCACGTTTCTCGGAAACCGAATCAAGGCTTGCTTAACAGAGTCGCATGTTGTCAGCATTGCCAACCAAGACAGAGTTTGCATAGTGTCCATACCTGCTTCGAGTCACTGGCAGTCTGTCCGCCTGGCGGATAGGAAGTTATGCGAGCGGCTCCTTTCGTAAACGCCAGTCCTCGCAAAGGCTCACTAGCACCGTCTTTTTTTGCGCCAACAGACCGCCAAAGTTCTTTTGCTTCCAGATGGCTTGGGACGTGCTGTCTCTCGAACAGGGTTTACTAAACCCTTGTTTTCTGGGATGATCGAAACCGGGAGCATTGAGATGGTAACAACATCGTCGACGAGATACCTTGTCTCTTCCGTCTAAAGACAGGAGGGGACACAGCGACAGAGCGGTTGGATTTCCTGTCGTTTGGATGTGGCCAAAACTATTGCAACGTCAGCTCCATTTGATGAGTTCTCTTCCAAGGAACCAGACATAAACATCAGCACGTGTCGCCCTATTTTTTTAAGCTTCTGCCAGGGCTTGTGTCAAGAAACGGCCGAATATCCAGAAACGGCCGAAGTTTGAGGAACAGCATACACTTCCCACTGGCGTGGCCCACGTATGATGACAGCTTTGGGAAACCAGAACGCCGAGGCACAATCATCTCCTTGTTTGCTACTCGTCAGGGATACAAAATCTCCGCTGACTAGTGGTGGGCAGCCTGACGAGTATTACCGGTTGATACAAACATTGGACTGCATCATCGTCGAGCAATCACAATCCACAACAGCTTGAAGGGACTTGCCGGCCGAAAGTCGATGGTCATCGATCACAATCGATCTATGTACCCCGAAATACCGAGGGGAGCACTTCAAGAAAAGATGAAAACGCTTACTGACATAACCACCTTAAGAGAAAGACCGGTCATTATGCAAGCATGAGTAAGGCGCTTTTTGTTTCAGTTTCAGAAGCAATGGGCTGCAGGTTGGGGATGGGGGTCATGGCAAACAAAAGCTTGAACTGGAATGGAACACCACGCGGCATTGGGCCAACGGGCCTTTTGAGCCGTTGAGTTAAAACGACAACAGGTTCACCCTGTCAGACACAACTCAGGCCCGTGAGCATACTTTACAGTGTGTGCTACTATTTCGCTACTAGGCTCGCTAGGGACTCTTGTCGAATTACAAAGTCGGATTCCACGAGCAGCTAGCTGCCTAGGTGTGATGATAGCTGGGAACGCACAATATCCTCCAGCCACCGCCCAAATCGATGTATGCCTCCCTTGGCTTCATGAAGCTTCGATGCAAAAAGATACCCTCCATTACCTAGTCTCATCGATACTTAACAAGATGGACTGTGTCACCTGCAAGTTAAAAGCCTTCAACTTGGCAAGAACGATCCGGCAACCTGATTACGCCATCAATAAACCTCCGTGACCGTGGCAGTGAGCTGAAATTCCAATACCTTACGCCATATGCCCCTTGGATTATGACCAGTCGCCCATCATATCGAGGGCTTGGTTGCCTCTCCCGAGACTCCCTGCAGCATTTCAACCGGGTCATAGTACTCATAGACCTTGTTGGCTTTGTCCCGGCCCGTGACGGCGGGGGCCATGAAGGTTGACACGCCCGTGTCACGGTCGTAGCTCTGGTAGGAGCACGCCAACCGCTTCCCTCCTCCACCAGGAAGGTCAACGACAAAGGAGGGGGTCATGAAACCTGCAATCGACCCGCGGATCTTAGCCTCCAGGTCCAGAATGGTTTGCAGGGGCGTGCGAAGGTGCTCCACCCTCTCAACCATATCGCACTGGTAAACGTAGTACTGACTTGACGTTAGAATCCGGCGGCACTCGCAAAACGTTGGTTGAGGAGGTGACTTACAGGTGTGACATTGTTGTCAGCAAGCTGGCGGATGAGGGTTGACATGGTCTCGTAGTCATCGTTGACGCCGCGAAGCAAGACGGTTTGGTTACGGACCATGACACCATTCTCAAAGAGCTTCTGGGTGGCATCTGAGCTGATCCACGAGATTTCGTTGGGGTTGTTGAAGTGGGTGTGCAACGCCATGGACTTTCCGGCCTTCTTGGCCTTGTTGGAGATGTCAACGAGGGCATTCACCCAGCCATCGGACTCGTCCAGAACCCGAGTCGGAGCTACAGCTAGGCCCTTGGAAGCAAAGCGGAATCGCTTGATGTTGGGCATGCTAATCAAGCGCTCGCCGATGAGGGTTAGCTGCTCCGGCTGAAGGTAGTACGAGTCACCGCCAGACACCACAATATCCTGGAGTTCCGGTCGGCTCTCGATGTAGGCAAAAGCCTCCTCCCAGCGTCGGCGGGTCGGCTTCAGGGATGCCTTTGTTACGGTGTCGGTATCGGCTCCAACCGCGTAAGAGCGGGTGCAGAACATGCAGTATGTGGGACAAACCGAAGTCGCTGTTCAATGTTCACCATCAGAATGGGCGTTATTGGTGGGGGCGGCACAAAACACGGGAACACCTACGCAGAAACAGTGCTTTGTCTGTGTACCGGTGGACTAGACCCTTGACGGGCGAGTCGGCAGTCTCGTGGAGCGAGTCGAGCGTGAGCTTGGGATGGTCGGGTAGCATGATCGACTTCATTGGCAAGAACTGCCGAACAATGGGGTCATGGCGAGGATCTTGCCAGTTGACGCGACTCAGGATGTATGGCCTGCCACACGTGTGGTTAGCTTGATGCCAAGAAGAAATTCTCGATTCGCAAGGGATGGTTCTCACGTCATCCGGATTGCCATAGTTGCAGCAGCCACACCATCGAGGACGTCCTTGATGAATTCGTCACGGGACTGCATCTGCATGCCTAGCTTGTCCAGAGGCACCTCCTCTGGGACTACGGCTTGCAAGAACTTGAAGAGCTTGGCCGTACCCTGTACGGTGTTGGCGATCTGTCGATTCATGGGAGTTAGCAGGACGACATCTCAGACCGATGAATGCAAAGAAGAATCGTGGGCAGCTGGCACTTGCAGCTGGGACAGTGTATATCACATATCACTTACACTCCAGCGATATGAAAGGAAGTCCTTGGCTGTTACATCTGCCCAAACAGGCACCTTGCGCCAAAACTCATCGCGGTCTCTCTGGATCTCAAAAGTGACAGGACTTGCGAGAACGTTCTCGAGTCTGGGGGCACCGGGGGAAACAGGCGGCGGGGTGCCGATCGGTCCGACAACAGACGGCTCGCTCTGGGTGCTGGGGTTGCCGATGAAGGCCGGGAGAGGACGGCCAGCCGTGTCGATGCCCTTGCTGACATCGGCTACCTGGGCTTGAAGACGTGGAGAAGAGCCGGTCATTCGCGATAAGACGGGCGTGGGCCGAAATGCTGAGCCACGAACGACCCGGTTGGGTCGAACAATTCTCGAAAGCATTGTGAATTGGGATATGATGGACAAGGCGAGGAGATGGTGGCTGTTTGAGGTCTGCTTGGTCGAAAACACCAAGTAGGAGTGGTCCTTGTGTTGAAGAACCGATACTCGAGAGTTGAAATTGGATTGCTGGAGGCGGTGGACACTCTGCTTTTATGTTTGAGTAAGAGTGAAGAGGAGGGCCACGGGGTGCAGGGTGACTCCTTCTGAATTTAAGGTTTTCAAGGTTGTCTTCGAAATTCCTCTTCGGACCTGAGGAAGTGAATGGGCGGGGGTGCGAAGGTTGATGATCCTGTCTCCCATTCACTCTCGAACAGCCACTTTCAGTCACTTACCACGGGGTTGGCCGTCTCGTCCATACACTTCCAGTTTGTATCTGCTACAGACAGAGCCCTGCCACCTTGCGGCAAAGTCAGGTTTGAGACCAGAAGATTGGAATTCGTCCCACTCCCAGGGTGTACTGAAAACTTCCTGGCTCAAGGCCACAAACCTCGAGAGAGACCGGCGACCAATCTTGACGATCTAGGTCGGGACTCTTCACTTGCGTCCCTAGACCCACCACCCAGCCAGCTACAGGCAGGGGCGTCTGGCGGTATCAAGGATTCTTCTGGTGTTTTTCAGGTTCTGAGCCTCGAAGAGGTTGTCGACTCCGTGCGAGATTCGAGAACGACCACAATCTTTTTGCTTCTGCAACAAAGATCAAGAATCTGGAAGAATCTGCGAATTAGCCTTGACCGGTCCTGGAACGCGCCCGAAGTGCCGGCAACCTGTCACTCGCTCACATTTGATGTTTGCCGATAGTCCGGGGGTGCTTTGTACCTTGACGGGGAAATTCCGGTAAGTGGTTATACAGTCAAACTTGATGGCTTGACGCAGACACGAAATAAGCCTCATAGTCCAAGGATTCCATAAGATCACCGTCATCGCCATCATATCCTATCATCTCGGAGCCTCGGTCAAAACGGAATCAAACTTACTGGAGAGTAGCACGAGGACGACGACTGTCAAAGACTGTCAACGAAGCTCAATATTGAGTCCAGTCACTGATTGGTATGTTGACTGAACTTCTTTGTATCTTCGTTCCTTCGAACCTCCTTTTCATTTCAATTGTTAGCGGGGGTATAATCCGGGCAGTGGTTGCTCTTACCTGTCTTCTATGTGTCGCGACTGCCTCTTGTTAAACGTAATGCTAACTGTCGTTCAAGGTGTTCCTTCCTCAAAAGTGCGCCACAGTCTTCATCGAGCAACTGACCCTCGTCCTCAAGTGCACGGCCTGCTGCAAAGATTTCGAAAGATTTCGAAAGATTTCGAAAGACAACACTCGACAAAACAGCACACACGGCACGGCTTCATCTTGACATCAGCAAACTTGGACATTCAGTGAGAAGAGTCTTTATACTTCCACTGCAATGTTGGGCTTCGACTGGTCCTCCAAGAAGGGTGCAACCTCTGAGGTTTATGCCCGAGATGATTTCGATCCAGAGTGAGTAAGACTTCGGCGCCGAATCTGTTGTGATGCCACATGGTCTGAAGAAATGTCGATTGAAAATGTGATATCTGACCACGATCGGAAACTCGATTCAGACTACAGACCCCGGAGATCTTGGCTCCCCGCGGCGCAGCGCCAACGATCACGAACGAAGAACCGGGTTCCTGGATCCCGAGCACCCCAGACGGAAGCACCCATGCAAGCAGCCAAGCGGACGAGGAAAAGACCATCACCAACCTCGACCATGGCTGGAGACCCTGGAAAGTCGTGATCGGGTGTTTCTGCCTGATTGTTCCCTCCTACGGGCTACTCAGCAGCATCGGGCTGTTCCAGACTGAGTGGGAGCAACAGCAGCTTCGCGGATACTCAAAGAGCGACATTTCATGGATCATCTCCATTTTCGGATTTCTCGACTGCTTCTTCGCCGCACCATGCGGGATCCTCTACGATCGCTTTGGGCCGCGGTTACTCTTACTGGTGGGTAGTACAATCTACGTTGCCTCCTTCATTGGCTTGGCTTTTGCAACCACTTATGGTCAGTTCATGGCCTGCTTCGTAGTCGCGGGCATATCATGCGGTATGTACTCTTCCGCCGGGAAATTGGGGGTCACCACCTTCTTCATAATGCCAGCTAACGGCCGCCCGCTCGTCAGCTGCCCCCACGACGGTAGGATTCACCGTCGTCAGCCAGTGGTTCAAGGTACGAGAAGGTCTTGCCACAGGATGTGTCACAGTCGGCTCTGCAGTTGGGGGTATCTTCTTCTCACTTGTCCTCCAAGAGCTCTTCAACAGATATGAGTGGAGGATGGGCATCCTCATTCTCGCCGGCATCATAATGGCATTCATGACCATTGGGAACCTGCTTGTTGAGAGAAACGATTCACAACCAAGAGGCGCAGAAACTGAAGGGGGTTGGGACTTTACGGCGCTCAGGGAGATGAGCAAGTCTCCGAAATTCTGGCTAATTTGCGTTAGCATTTTCGGTACGTCCCCCCAGTCTACTACCTAGTAGATACCCCAACCAACATCAGCTTGGCGTGTCTCTCTTTTTCTTTACCGAGAGCCATATCATAACTAACGAAACAACCATCATTGTTGCGCAGCATATGAAATGGTTTTGTTCAGCCAGTGGGGATCGATTCCCTCATACGCCGTCTCCACCAACTTCGGCGATAAACAGTTCTACCTGATGATGACTTACAACTTGTAAGTGCTGCATTCCGATTGGTTGAAATCTCTCTTGCCGCGAATGTACTGTGGCTAACCCAAGAACGGCTCCTTGATCCGAACCAACAGCGGTGCTATTATTGGGAGAACGCTGCCTCCATGGTTGTCCGATCGAAAGCTAGGCCCAGTGAACACTATCATCATCATGAACCTCTTTACGATGCTCGTGGTCTTGGTCGTTTGGTTGCCCTTTGGGGCAATTGCAGTGCCGGCCTTGTTTGTTGTCACTGTGCTGATGGGAGTTGGCACTGGAAGTTTTGTGCCTCTTGGCGGCAAGTCTAGTCCAGTTCAGTCACCCCTCCTCTCCCCCCGTTTATAGAATGAAACGGGGATGCCTTCCATTCTTGTTGAAGCGTTGTCACCTTCTGTGATGCTTAGTACTTTAGTTCTATGGTGGCTTACTGACACTCTTTGTCTCTTTAACAGTGCAATGCGTTAGTGGTCTCTGTACCTCCAGGACAATCGGCACCTGGCTCGGTTTTGTATACACCTTTTCCAGCTTTGCGACACTACTAGGAAACCCCGCCACAGAAGCTATACTCTCGCAACATGGGCCCAGGGCCCTCGTGGCCTTCCTCGCAGGAGTCTTGGTCTTCGGACTTGCCTGCATGGTTAGCCTGAGATTCGTGATCCAGGGAGGCAAATGGATCTTGGTACGAAAGATCTGAAGAACGGAAATCTGTAATATCTGATATGTGATGTATCAAAAAGATCTTCCTTTCTGTTTTCCTCTCTTCCTCGCTTGGGAGAAGAGGGGAAACGAAGGGAAGGGAGGTTATCTAGGCGGCTATTGTGAATCAGATTGGCAGGCAGATTAGATGCTGTGTATAGGTATTCTGGCGGACGTCCGCGTGGCCTGGGACACTTATCTTGTTCGAGGTTAGTGGCAAGTTATGTATGTATATAGGCTAGGAGTTGTACTTGGGCTGGCTGGAGGAGGGAGCTTTGATCTAAAAGAGGCTCGGCGTTTTCCTTGAAGTTTAGAGGGAGAGGGGGGAGAGTGTCTCACTTAGCTCTAGCTTACCTACATCAACCCAACATGAACAGAGGACAATGTCAGTTAGTCTGTCATATTCGGTGCTCGGTACTCGAGAATCGGTCAGTAATCGCCAGTCACTAGCCACCAGTCAGCTTGACAAGTCACCTTGAGCAAGTTGAACTCGGGTCGGGATGTAGTTGAATAGAATTGTAGTGTAAGGGCGGTACGACATAGTGTCAAACACACTGTACCGGTACTCGGGATATCAACCCAATATCGAAATCCTTGTTCATCGTCATCTATTCCCCTATCCTGGTTGGCGGGTTGGCGGGTTCAAAGTGAGGTTGGTGTGTCGTTTGTGGCTTGTGGCTTCCATGTTTGGCTTGTCCCAGACCTTTTGTGCCTCTATGCTGCGTGAACTCTGAAGAGGGTTGAAGTGAAGTTAGTGCAGTGTGATAGATGTACGGTAGCTAGGATGGCGGAAGGTTGAGTGACTCGCACAGCGTTCCCCCATCTACCTGCCAGTTTTGTGATGACGATGTTGGAAAAGAGCTAGACAGTAGGCTCGTTCCTTCCTAAGAGCCTTTTCCAGTTTTAAAGAACTGCGCTTACCGTTTCAGATATTCCATTCCCACATGCCCGGACCGGGCGGTCCATGCCCGAGCGCGGGGGCGGTTCATTCGGCTCATCCAGCTTGGGGGATCTTGTACAGTAAAAGGTAGGTGGTATCCCGAGGACTTACACGGAAGACAGTGCAATATGTTGTTGTGGTTCGAAGTCTGGAAAGTCTGGGGAGCACAGCGGCTTTACTTCCGCATTCTATTTTCTTGAGACGATCCAGGATGGTTGGGTGGGTGCTGTAGAAACCGGCCATGAAGCGTTTTTGGAGATGTTCTGGATAATATGTCCTGCCAAATTCGGATTTCTTGCGCTTGTTCAGTTGCCTCGCAATCACTTACTGCGCATTTTTGCACTACTACACCACTAACAGTATCGGGCAACACACACAGTGAATCTGACACATCACTTCCACGTGCTATCGCATCTTTGCTTCTTGATCTCGACATATCCGACATTTGTGACGAGTATCGTGGTATTTTTCTTGATCTTGATCTTGAGCTTGATCTTGATGTGGTAGTATTCTCCGCTCGGCGGCCGCCTTTTTACTTTTTCTTCTTGTTCTTCTTCCTCGTCATGTTCCTCTTCCTCATGGTTATGGATAATCTTCGATGCCCTGACCATGGCCCTGGCTATGAGGGATGTTAGGTTTCCGATTCGATTCGATCGATACCGATACAGCAGGCTGGAAACATTGTTGGCGCTAGAATACTCTCCCAGCGCATCTTTGCTCATTCGGGACCGGATCGATCGCACGAAATAGCCAAGTGGTAGTGTATCAACGAACGAAAAGCAATGAGAACGAAGCTCGGTTACAGTAGCATCTCGGGCCCGGAATGATACTACGCCGGTGGCCGGTAAGAAATCTGAGTGGATGGAAGCTCCAATGAAAACTGGAGAGGTTGACGAAGAAAAGAAATGAGATGGAAGGGAAACCGGAAACCACTGGGCTTTACAAGCATAGTGATGTAAACCAGAGGGAGGATTGGCGGAATTGACAATGGCAAGAGACACGCAGGAAACTGAGGTTACCGTCTCTAGACCTAAGATGGTGAAGGCAAGTCAGGGGCAAAGACGGACTGGCCTAGATCCGCGAGTGAGGTTTCCGTTTTGATATCGTCCGTGCCCCTCTCAAGCCGCTGCGGGTTTGATCAATATCCCTTGAGGTTCGCTTTGTGACACCTGAGAGTAAAGAGGGTGTAGTGTGTGATATACCGACGAATTATACGTGGTATCCCGTTTTCCGTTTTCCGCCCTTGTTCGCCGAGCCGAATGGGAATTGCTATCGGCCCTCCACCCTCAACCTTCCATGTGGTGAAAATCCCCCCCGCGTTGGTAAGAGGGGGGGGGAAGGGCACCCAGGTTGTCGTCTCGTCGATGATGATGCGGATGTAAAAGCACGGTAAATCGCGAGTACTACCTAGGATGGGAAATGATGAAATTACTACACAGTACGCTGTGCTTTGGAAGCTATTCCCGTTAGGGCCGCGGGATCTGGGGCCGAGTGGGAGTACTGTCCTGGAGTTGGATATACCGATTACCGATATAAGGAATTGGGGTGTAGGGTGTAAGTGCATACCTAGGTAGATATGCAAAGACCGCACTGAAGAGTGTTGGAAGATACCCCGAGCCACTGGTCAATTGTTTCATCATCCAATATTCAATCTTCAACCCGACAGTCAACGTAGAAAAAAACCACAGTCCCGCCCGTCAGCACGATCTACAGGCCGTCAAGCCCCTCTTCGGGTCCTGACAGCAATGACAGTAATGACAGGCGCCAGAGACATTGCCGGCACGGGATCCCCCAAACCAACAACAGAAAGAGGTGGTAACACAACATCGATGGCTTTCCTGCTGTGTTACAGCCACGGGAAGTGTAGCGATGTTTGAAAGGTGTGATGAGAAAACTATGGGGTAGAAAAGACGGCACGGAAGCCACTCCGCTTCGGTGGAATGTGATTATGGCTGAGCCTCCGGCGGCATAGATAAACACATTCAACTCCAAGCTGGCTTTGCGCAAGTTTTCCAGTATGTGGAAATGGATATGGTTACTGTTTTTTTGTGCGAAATGGAAGGTGGAGGTGTCTGGCTGCGTGGGCAGGCAGGATGAGCATCATCATCAACTGGATTGCAAAGCGGGATGCGCTCCACCAACATTGGCCTCTTTGATTGAGTCCAGTGTCCACACCCCCATTCAACTTCTCGCCTTTGGTCTGCTTAGGAAGAGGAATCTTCTTCGTACTAACGTAGCCCCCACTGTTCCTTCCTCTCCTCCAAGTTCACCCGATGTCTTTCGGCCATAGCATTCTTCAACAAGTCAAAGAGATATATCGCAACCTCACGATGGACAGGTAGCGATACCTCGGCGACTTAGCGGATGGACCCCCCCCCCCCCCCCCCCCC
>RANY01000500.1:0-25789 GCA_009805235.1 Neurospora pannonica FGSC 7221 | reverse complement strand
CGAACAGCCAGCGGTCCGTATCTGGCGCAAGCCGACCTTGAGAGGCGGACGGGTAGTCGGGCGGATATTGACAGGCGGGATTGGACTGGTGGCAGCGGCGGGTCGATGCTCAGTGGTAGAGTAGATACCCAGGATCGGTATAGAGACTCTAGAGACAGGGAACGCGACAGGGATAGGGAGGGAAGATGGGGGTCGAGAGATGATATGCGCTCGAGGGAACGCCCGTTGCATAGAGAGAGATTGTCTAGTCCGCCTTATCGGTAATGGGTGACACCTAGGAAGGAAGCATCCTTTTGACCTTGGTCTAAGAGAAGGAGGAGCTTTTTTTTTTTTTTTTTTTTTTTTTTTTTTTTTTTGGATACATGATATGAATGGCATTTCAGGATGTTCGACGGAGAGGGAGAGGTGATAATGGGATGAACAGGATATCCAGGTGGAAGGCTACGTTTGTGTGAATGGGAAATACCTACATGGCTGACAGATGGTTTATTGGTGCCTACCTAATTCAATTGCTTGGGTGTATGATAGATTTCTTTTGTTGTTTTTTTTTCTTTCGGTTTAGCGAGTCAACAAAATGAATAATACCTTGATGTCATCGAAAAGAACAATTGTGAAAAGAAGTTTTTTCCGCGTGGTCGTCGTCCTCAACAATGTATCGTTTCACTCAACGTCGCCCATCTACTTGGAAATGTCTATTCTAGAGGCCGTCTTTCCAGGTCATATACGCCAATTTTCACACTTCGAGGGTTTCCGTTTTCACAAAGAGGATGATTACAAGGTAGTGAATACGAGTAAAACGGTAGATCGCGGGGAGATCGGGAAAAAGAAAGAGGCGTTGATCAACAAGTATCTACTGTTAGTGGCGGTTGTGTTTGTGGTTGTGTTGGCGGATATATTGGTGTTGTTGGTGGTGGTAGTGACGGTTATAAGAGTTGGTCGCATCCCATCCTGAATTCCTGATATTGATCCTTTGAGGCTCCCAAGGCTCCTGTTCGTTCCTTTGCCATTCATTGTCTTGTCTTGCGTGCTGCTAACGACGATCGGGGCCTTTGAGTTCGGTTGTGTTTGGCACAAAAAAAGGAATCAAAGACCATACACACCAGTTAGGCAGCAATACCTTTCAGCCAGCGCAATGAAGAACAGAAAGACAGAGAGAAAATGAATGCATCGAAACGGAGAGTCACGTGTGCATAGAAACAATGCCGGTCGCTTTTTCCCGGCCTGGGTCTGACCTGATCAGACCTCGCCGGAGCGGATGAGAAACTTCCGGGCACGCGGCCGCCGGACATTGGCGCCTTCTCGTGCGTGTGTAACAGTATGGGTAGCCGAACTTGGAGGAGCTAAAACAAAGCGACAAGGAAACCATTTTGAAGTTCTTCTGTCGCGAGTCGTGATAAAAGGAGAGATATAATATGTAGTTCTTCCAGCAAGAAGGGAGAGAACGAATAGATGATCTCAAAAAGTGAACAACACGGCCGCGGTTGTACACATGATAGATAATCCATGATTATTGGACTACAGTGAGCGTTGCGTGGAGGGGTCGTTGCCCTTCCGTTCCGGCCGTTGGGCTAGGTAAAGAACGCCAAAATCAAAGAAATCGAATGGAAGGAGAGGAGGGGAAAGGGAAGTGGTCACCGCAACGGCGGCCGGCCGGCTCCACCGTCGGCGTAGCCGGAGGAAGTGGGGGGATTATCAGAGGAAAGTGAGGAGAGAAGGGATGCGGCCCAAAACCGGGACCGCCGTGAAAAGTGGGATGATTGGCGACTATTCACCGCCGGTCGGGTACCGAACTGCTTTAGAACAAGAATCAATCGCAGCCAGTGGACGGCGGCGCGACTTGCCCTCGCCAGCAGGTTTGGTTTGGGTTGTGGCCGCCGGGCAGCTGCAGATGTGCAAGTGACTAACTGTCTGTTTAATGCTCATAAGTGATGGTAAAGACGAAGATGTGAGGAGATGATGCTGCCACGGGGGAGGGTCGCAAGATATGGCCGCCTGGCCGTATAATGCATGACCATTTCCATTAAATTGATGCCTATTCGCTTGGAGAAAGGGATGAACAAGGTCGAGCTAGGGCGATGGCGAGATGCCAGATCATCACGAACGGTACTACGACGAGAGAACTGGAGGTTTGGCTACACACGTTAATAAATACTTTCTTCGGATTTTAGGTGAGTGATTGCCACGGAATGACTGGGGGTAACAAGCCGTTGGGATAACAAGAGGGCTCTAACGACTGCCATTGGTGGTCCTCACTTGATAGGAACAGCCGAGGAGCTCCCTGGTGTACGTACTGCGTACTCATCGCTCCGTGAAAGAGGTCTTGACTGTGCACTGTCCATGTATATCCGAATATGTTGGTGGTTTAGGTCGGGAAAGCGCCGTGTTGGTGGTTCATGGGAGTGATGGCGGGGTTAGTGGTAGAGGCGCCTAGCAAGATCCGTCTCACGTCCCAACATCCGGTATCTTGGGGCTGATTGAGCGGCGTTGTCCTAGAATCCTCCGATTCCCCGGGAAGGAACGGTCTGTTGGCTCACAGAGCAAATAGCGTGATCCCATCACCATGGCTTGGATGTGATCCCGACATGTGTTTCTTGTGTGGTTTGTGGAACAGCAAACCGAGTAAAATCGGCAAAGCCACCAAGCCAACAAGTGCGTGTTCTTGTAAATGCTCTGGCCAGGGCAGACCAAGGTGCCTTGTTTGCCCAGAGGTACCATGTTTGGGATGAATCGGGTTGTCCAGGCTCTTTATTCCTGACCTTTGTCCACCACTTGTATCGCAACCGCCGACGATCTAAGGGTGAATAGGGCCAACTGGTGTAAAGACAGTGCAACATGTTGCGCCCGTAATGCCCGCATGTCACAAGAGCAATGTTGAACAAACCCAACATACGGGGAAATGTGCGACCTTCTTCACATTATTTTGACGAGTGGTACCAACAACCATCCCAACCAACAAGACTTGCCGCTTCCGCTTTCGGTTGCCTGGGTTGGTGATGTCGACCATGCCCCAACAGTACCCGGGCCGGTATATGATGGTCATAAAGCGCTTGCTCCCTGGGCCTTCTTTCTTTGCTTGAAAGTGTCCGGCACGTTCGGCGTCTAAGGAAGAGATCGATAGGACAGTTGACGACGATGAGTTGATGAGTCGTTAGGATGAGGAAGCGGGCTTTGATAAGTAAGATTTCCTCGAGGTCGGAAGCCAACTACCAAATCAACCGCTGACCAGCAAACCAGCCAATTGCTTCGGTATCGTGGCAGCCTGGGACTGACTGAAGGAGTGGTTTCGGTCGGTCTGCCGCTGTTGTTGCCGCGTTGCTTCCGTGGAAATTCCGGCACTCGTCAAGGGTCGAAAGCCGTTGTGCCGCATCCATCATTTATCATCTCTATCGTCCAGTCTGAACATCATGGATGGCCAGGGCATGTACAGGCAGTGTGATGGATAGCAGATAGTGTCGCTAGCTTACCAGCGTGGGATCTGAAGTCATATTTCATCTCTGTACAGGTTATGCCCGATGTCGTGAGTGCTGGCGGTATCCATGAGGTCTTGATGCCAGTGACTGTGTTGGTTGAAGTTCGTAAATTCGAGACGGACTCCCTCCACGATTGGGTTCGTCCAAACAGTTCATCAGCACAAGTCGTGCGCCATCAGTCAAACAGGGCGAGTCTCCACTTTTTATCTCCATCCAGCCAACTGCCCCCTGCCGTCCATTCATGCAAATCCCTGGATGCAACTCCCGACCGCTGGTCGTAAAGATCCACAGTCACCCACGGCAGGAGCCTCGAGTTCGTCGCTTCTTCAAAGTATTCGTTCAGAGGCAGGTACTTTTCAGTCCAATATGCTGACCGTTGGCGGCGATATATAATAACAAGGAGCCTTTGCCCGACTACACATTCATGAACGCCGTGGACACATAAAGATTGTCGCCTATCCCCTTTGTCCTGAGTGGCTTTCTTTTGGTGATCCTTTGGGCCATGAGCAGGGATCTCTATGTACCTCTTTGGTTGTAGACATCCACATCACACCTTCTCTTTCTCTCGGGTTTCTCGACTGATGGGCGAGTACGAGACTGGGCCTTTTCCATGGGCCACTCCCACTTTCTCCTTCCACCACCTCTCATTGCTCACTCATTCGAGGCCGCATTCGCCGGTCGCCCATACTGTACTATTCATTATTACCTTGCAATGTAGGCACGGCATGGATCCGGCCAGGATGGGGTCTGCCGGTCGCCATTCCGGTCTTCTTTCTTTGGGTGCCGTTCGGGGACTGTTATTAATATTTGCCCTGTCCTCCCTCTCATGCCACTTCACTTATTGCTCCCTTCCTTTCCTTTTGCACTTTTGCTCCCCATAAGACCGTCTTACGACACAAACGATCCAGTTCATCCGGAAAACCTGGAAGTTCACTTGGGAAGTCGGACAGAAGTCACAAGCCGAGACCCTGCAGGCACCTGCCCATTGTCATCAGCCAATGTACGTACCTTGCTTACACCAAGTTACATGTGCCGATTCAGATTAGCAACCACATTCATCCGCTTTCACTACCGCCACTTTCCAACTTCTTCCCTCGTCCAGTCCGCTTTGTCTTCCTCCCCCAAACCACCTTACCGACATCTCACCACCAGTATCACATCAGAATCAAGTTTACTAAACCACACCACAGCATAGATAGCTCACGCGTCAACTCCTATAATCACGAACAACACACCAATACGTTCCGCGGCAGGGTCAGAAAGGATCTTCCAAGTCAGCTCAAGATGAAACAGCCTCCGATCGAGGAACTTGTCTATGGGTACATGTTCCCAAAGGCCCGACCGTCGGACCCCCCGAACTTTGCCGCCTTTCTTCAAAGGCATCTGATTTATGAGGTTCGACAAGAGGTACACTCGTATTACGGTCATATCGACACCCAAGAAGCGAAGTATCCCGGCCTCGACTACAACCACCCTATTCACCGCATTCGTCTAAGTCGGTGGCAATGGCACCGTCGGCTATTCCGCGCCTTCGATGCTCTCCGTTTGACCGAATGGGAAATCGCCAATCTGACAAAGTGGGAGGGCACAAGATGGGCCAAGGAGAAGTACGAAGAGGAGCAGGGGATTGTCATCCGAGATACCGCGGCCGACGGCTTTCCTGACTTAACCTATCCTCGGGACAGGGTCAGGATTGAGCCTGAATTTTGCTCTGAGCTCTATGTGGAAGCTACGCCGGAGGCTGTAGAGGAAGACGAAGACGAAGACAAGGTCATGAACGAGGATGAGGACGAGGCCATGAGCGGCGAAGACGAGATCGACTCAGCACTGACCGTACCCGCGGCATTCACCGGGTACCAAAGCGTCGTCTCGAATAACGTCCTTGCTGCACCATTGGACGAGGAGTGGCTGAAGAATGCTATCGAGACCGGTCAACTACCACGCCACTCCGATACCACAAATAGCGAGCTTTCTGCGCCTCGTATCCTCGCCGCTGCCCGTGAAGGTCGATGGCACGAGGTTCCGACTATTTATCGAGATGTGCTACAGTCACGGATGGGGACACACTTCGGGCCTCTTTTCGGCAACTCTCAGCTACGGACAAGGCACTTTCAGTATGGTACAACAGCGGGGCAAACCAGGCGCACGACCTCAGAGCTTCGTCTGGCTACTGCCACCAACTCATCTCAGCGAGTTGCTCGACCCGGTGTCTGACTGCCCAGTCAGAACTCGCAAACGGCAAGGGCGTAACCTCATCTGTGAGGTGGTACTATGTGGTTTTGATCTATTCAGTCTGGTAACGAGGTGGAAATACGCGGCGTCCGTTGCTTTGGCTTTTTATTGTTTGTTTGTCTTGCTAGCATGGCGTAAAGTGTGTCTTTGGTTCTGTTTTCATTTACTCATTTCACCCCATTATACGGTTGGCGGTGCAATATCAGGAGTTTTTATGACCCTGGATTACGGGTTGAGGGGTTACAAAACTGGTTGGAGGTCATGGTGGGTTGGGTGGCGTGTCTGATTTAGAATTGTATACTTCGTCAGCAACATCAACAAGAACAACTGGGAAGAATTTGCATTGCAGTTTGTTAACCCTAGAACACGAGACCGAGAAGCACCCAAGAAGAAGCCGCTTGAAGACAGGATGAGACTAAGCATTCATGAATAGGACCCATAGTATCAACTTGTAGCGTTCTATACCAGCACTGGTCAGGAACCTGTCTAAATGAAATGACCATTCACAGCGAATCAAACCACAACACCATCAAGAACGGACTGGAAGTATTATACCCAACGGACGTAACTTGACCAGACTGCGTGCGCATCGTACATCTAACCAGCACCTGCCCCAGAGCACCCGACAGCAGCTTGGGACCTTGGACCATATAAGCCCGCAGGTCAGACCTTCCAACAACTCCCAGTAGCAGACGTGGTAGGCGCGTGGAGCCAGAAAATCGTGGGTTTTCGTAGGCGGCAGCTTGACTGGACGGGTTCGACCCTGTTCATGGGCCGTTGAGCTTTTTGTTTTTTTGTTGAGCTTTTACTTTTATTTTTTTTTCATTTTAAATCGCTATAGAAGCTTAGTTCTGTCTTTTCGCTATTGATTAATGCTACTTTTGGGGCATTCTGACCTGCTTTTGTCATCAAGTGTGCCGAGTGTTCATGGAGAGATAGATGTGCGACATCTGTCGTCGCGATCACTTGGTCTGTACCCATCGTGGGGATGGTACGAGTATAATAACCGGTCGCTAAGATAGCTGTTAGGGCTTTTCTACCTCTAGCCTGTCTGTTCAAACCAGTTCTTCGTCATGACGACTTCACACATAATTGAACCATGAGGTTGTGATGTAGATATATCTTCAAAAAGACTGCAACGGTGCTTCTCGGCTACGTGGATGTCCGAATCCAAGACGACGAGGGAAAGCGTTCAAATGGCAAATCGAACACTTGACATTCAAGTTACCACAAACACTGGAAACACAAGCTTAACTTGCCAGCACGAGAATGATTCAGCCCCGTGTTTTGACGACGTTTTGCCGGTGAAGGATTGTTGAACTTATCCTGCCAGAAGAAAGCTGGAGAGAAGAGTATGGGAGGCGGTGGAAGGGGAGGGGAGAAGGTTCTTAACTCTCATCTATCTGGAAGAAAATGATGGGATTTTCTGCTAGTAAGAATTTCAGGGGGAAAGCTAGGGTAGGTGCAGTGCGTGACGAAGTTGGTGTGTAAATGATGGCTTTGCTTTCTGGTCATGTCTTACAGCTGGAAAGAGATATGACAGAGAACGGGTGAGCTCGGACTTAACGTGAAGAGAGGAGTGAAAAGAGGAGTGAAGAGAGGAGTGAAGAGAGATGAAGATAGACTGAAGATAGACTGAAGAGAAGAGTGAATAATACTGGGGAGTGGGGAAGAGCAGAAGGGTAGTGATGTATAGGGCGGCGAAGAGCAACCATGAAAGGGAGAAAAGGGGGAGGTGCATGGGGTCACCGCCATAGACACATCATTCCCTCTTGCTCGTAGGCTATCCCAGCAACACACTTGATCAAGGGAGTACAGAAAAGACGGTGATGCCATCACAATTCTCAGTCGTTAGCACCCCAATGAATTTTATCTTACCCAGTTGTCCGCCCTCTAATTGCTGTAATGTACACTAAGTACAGGCTGGCTAAACACAAAGGTCTGTCCGTCTGTCTAATAGAAGAGAAAGAGGAAAAAGAAAAAGAGGTTTATGCCGTCGCTATGTCTCGGGATGAACTGTCTTTCTTTTTAAAAGTATGTGGTTGGTTGGGCAAATAATACACACCATGCTTAGCATCATCAGATGTCTTTGAAACAGCAGCAGGTGAAATCTTCACACGGGATCCCTTTGTCTTGTGTGTACAAGGCATACGTGATCCACATGCATTTTGCGGGGTGAGGATGGGGTGGGTAAGGGAATGGGTAAATGGATCTCGTTGATGAGGCGGTTGTCTTGTGTGTGTGTTTTGTCGTCGTTCTTGGCCGTTTCTCGTTTCCCAAGACAGCAGTTGGCATCCCTCCTCGGACCGGCGGAGGAAGAGAGAGTTGGTGATCAGCAAACGCCCTCCTCTATTTTTCCTAAAACACCCATTGTTCGGCATTTCTCATTTCCCTTCTCCTTTCTTCTTTGACGTTGAAACCCAATAACCCATTGATAATTGCCTCCCTGCGATGCGAAGCGCGTCTATCTTGAACTCGTTCCATTGCGTCCCTCGTTCACAACTTCATCTCGGCTTCCCCATTTAGGCCTTCGCCAGAAGCGCGCTGAAGTAGGCCTCGATGTCGAAGTTGGGGCTCATGGGATCCTGGTTGACTGTTTCTTTGAGGCAGAGTCAGGCACCTGGTTAGCAAGTCCATTCTTCCCCTAGAACCCCCTCCCCCCGGCTTTGGTCGCGAGTAAACAACGCGGGCCACCGGATCCAGGGGAGGACTACAGATCAGACAAAAAATCGGGCATGAACTCACGTCCGCTAGGAGTAGAGGCGGCGGAGACGGGCTGCTTAGACTTGGCGTAGGCCTCCTTGGCCTTGTTTATTAGCTCCTGCTTGTGCTCGTACTCGCGCTGGGCAGCAGCGGCCTTCTCAGCGGCGCTGATGGACCTCTGGTGGGTGAAGCCGTAGAAGATACCGGCGCCGAGGGCCGAGTACCGGAGGACCTGCGGGATATCCCATTTTAGCTTCCGAACATTTTCTGATTCTCCAACCATGGCTTTCGAGGAATGCGCGACGGTGATCGAGGGGTGTCTTCGGGAAGGGCAGCCAACAGGCGCACAAGATGCCCCCCCTCTCATCACAGAGCCGACGGGTGGTGCATGACTGTGGTGGTTGTGGTGGTGGTGTCGGCGGCGGCGGCGGCGACGATGGTGCAACTCACGTTGGATCCAGCCTTGGAAGCGGTTGACGACATTTTTGGACGAGTTGGTGTTTGGCGAGGCCGGATGCGCTCGGGGGTTCGGAGGAAGGGGAATTAAAAGGTGGACTCGAAGACGGTCGGGGTGCGGCGGATGGCAATTGAGGAGGTCAATTGGGTCCCGGGTGGTGCGTCGTCGGGTCGAGCGAGGGAAAAGTTGCGAGCGTTTAGCGTTGAGGGGGTGGAAAGTTCCAAGGTAGAGACGTTTACGTCGGTGCTCAGGATGCGAAATGAAGTTTTGGAGCTTCGGGAATTTTCGCAGCCGTAACCGTCCACCGTTTTTCCTTACCCACGGTTCCACTGTATCTTACTAACAGCCTCAGAGAGCCCGAACGCCAGCCCGGCGAAAGGCTGTTTTTTTACCGGTTTTTACGGCAAGAACGCCTCTGCTCCGGCGGGTTGGCGGCCAACGCGGGCTTCCCTGCACAGCGGCTGAGTGGCCCTGACAGCATTGCCGCTAGCGGGAACACCCACTGAACGGCAGCGATTTGGGACGATACACGACAGCCCCGGCTCACCACACGCGGCGGCATTCAGCCCACTCCCATACCTAGAGGTACCCAAGGGGCAGGCACCGTCCGTGACGGGACCTTTTTCTTGCCTGACAGCCGGAGAGACAGCCCGACCGCGAAGGAGCAGTGTGCGATCACGTGCATTGATGTTGGGGAAACACCCCACCGGTGTCATTGCAGCAGGCGGACCCCGGTCGGCGGATGGAAAGTTAGGTTGGGACCTCGAGCGGGAGAGAGGATGGCAGCTGGAGTGCTCAGGTGTGCTGAATCCCGTCGGCGGCGGGAGGTCAGTTCCCCGAATGGAAACATCTATTCATTGTCTTTTGTTTGGTCAACCTCCCTCTCCCTCCTTGATCAACCGCGAAGAGGAACCAAAGGACGTCGCGCTTGGACGTGAGAGTCTGGAACACAGCACCGCTTTCTGTTTGAAACCTCTTTTTTTACTAGCTGCCTTGCCTTATCATTGCTAGAACACCACGTCGCAACCCAGCTTTGCCCCTCTTCACTTCCAATTGTTCCACTTCGCCTGCACATCAGACCGACGCGACATCCGCTTCAACCTTCCACAAAGCTTCCTACCTCTAAGCTCGCTCTCCTCCCCACGGGTCGCATCCCTTAAAACAGCCTACCGCATATCGCCAGGTGGGATACCCGCGTTGTGCCCCCAAGGGCTTGCGCCGCCAGCAGGATTTGGCACTTCAGAGACCAATTCAGTCAGGGAATGGGTTGTAGGATTCGCAAAGATGCAGCAACGTCGGGATGAGATCCTCGCTAAGAAGGCGAAGCTCGCCGAGCTGAAGCGGCAGCGAGAGCTCCGTGCTACTCAGGTTAATGCCCGCTTGAGCATAGGAAGCGCAAGCGATGTGAGTGGATGGTTCTTGCTTGATGTCTGCTCTTTCGCTTCAAAGCTGATCTCCTTTTGTCTAGATAGTCAGCCCGACGCCCGGTAGGGCAGAAAGCCGTCGTGAGATCGAGACTCTGATTCAGAGCCTGGTTGGCGAGAGCAGACCCGTATCAGTCTCAACCGGCGCAAATTCTCCCCGCCTTCATGGAAGCCGACCCAACAGCGTAATAAGCGCCGGGGAAACTAGTATCTCGCCCTCGGAATATGCTACTCCAGCTCTTGGCCCCATACTTGCTTCTTCAAATCAGACCACGCAGGTCCTCTCGACGACTCTCACGACTGTTTACGAATGCCCACCGTCGCCGGTAAAGGAAGTGTTTACGTACAGCAAAGGAGTACAGACCACGGACGATTGGGTGCCCCAGCCAAAGCCCCGTAGATATTCGGACTCGGAAATCGACGAACCGCCTGCATCGCCCACTAAAACTAGGGTTAGCAGGAGGTTAAGGGATCGCGAAGAAGAGTTACGCGAGAACATAAGAAAGGAGATCGAGGAGGAGTTGAAAGCGGCCAAGGAACTTGTCACAGATGGAGTGTACAAGCCGTCTGCTGCGGCAAACTTTCCCACGAGGAATCTTACCGACGAAGAGTTGAACGCCGTTACGCAATCCGACGATTTTATGGACTTTATCGATAAGTCGACCAAGGTTATCGAAAAGGCACTCGACCAGGAATACGACATTTTGACGGACTATACCCTCGGAGTAAACGATGTCGATGAAGAGGACGAACAGAACGGGAACACGGGCGGGAAGGGTCGGCGGAAGGTGAAGGAATTGGCCCAGTTTTATGACGAGAGGTGGTCCAAGAAGCGCATGATCAGCTCCATTGACTTCTCGCCCAAGTTCAGTGAACTACTCCTGGCATCATACACCAAGAACCCGTCGGCACCCCATGACCCAGATGGAATTGTGCAGGTCTGGAATATGCATTTGCACGATAGGCCGGAGTTTGTGTTCCATGCGCAATCCGACATTTTAACGGCCAAGTTTTCTCCTTTCCACCCTAACCTGATTATCGGCGGAGCCTACAGCGGACAGGTTCTGCTCTGGGATACGCGCGCTAGGTCAGCTCCTGTACAGAAGACGCCCCTGACAGGTTCCGGACACACACATCCCGTCTACTGTATCGATATTATCGGCACGCAGAACGCCAACAACATTATATCATGCTCAACAGATGGCCACATGTGCGGCTGGAGCATTGACATGCTCGCCCAGCCTCAAGAGAACCTCACACTTATTGCCCCCCATCCATCCAGGACTGAAGATATGAGTCCCACATGTATGGCGTTCCCGCAGGCCGACCCGACTTTCTTCTTGGTTGGAACGGAAGAGGGATCCATCTACCCGTGCCATCGGTACGATCGCGCCGGTGCCAAGGCAGGTGTTGATGCTCGCGTCAGTTACAGGGGCCATGCTGCTCCTGTTATGGCAGTCGACTTCCATCCTGCCCGGGGTGTTGTCGACTTGGGGGATCTCGTACTGTCTGCTAGTTTGGATTGGAGCGTCAAGCTCTGGAAGGCGCGCGCTCCTGCGGCAACGTCTACGGTTGTGACAACGGGCGGCGGTATCAACGTACCCGGTCAAGAGCATAACGGCGTTCAACCGCTTATGGACTTTGTGCGCGAGGATGTCGTTTATGATGTGGCCTGGTCACCAGTGAAGCCTGGTGTGTTCAGCTTGGTCGACGGCGCAGGCTGGCTTGAACTCTGGGATATTACCGTGGAGACCGAGGAGCCCGTTGCGCGCATTTCTCCTAGCCCACGCAAGGATGGGCGGGCAATGCTGAGCAAGAGCTTGAACAAGGTCAAGTGGGAGCGTACGGAGGGCAAGAGATTGGCCACTGGCGGTATCGACGGCACGGTCACCATGTTCGAAGTTGGTCCTGATCTTGGTGGAAAGGAGGATCTGAAGAATGAGGAATGGCAGAGTGTGAAGAAGCTGGTGCAAAAGGCCGAGCATATGATTTCTCTGAAAGAAGCACAGGAGAAGTAGGATGGAGGAGATGTCAGACGCCTGATTTATTAGTGTGCGGGTGGAAGACATTGAAATGGCATACTCTGTTAATCACCAAATTGGGTGCAGTGACTGTCTTTTGAGTGCTCGAAGTATGACAGGAAACGGGACTCGTGAATAAACTTCCGTGAACAAAGGGTCTTCTGGTAGGAAGTCTTTGCTGGCTCAGATGGTCACCCCTGAATGTCAACAACAGATGTACAACCCTAACCCTTCTACAACAATCTGAGCTCAGTGTGCTTACGTAACCAGGTCCCCATATATGGCGCATCAAAAAGGCACATCGAAGAGACTGCTGAATCTTCCCCTCGTTCTCTTCAGCGATTTCCTCAAAGGCAGCATCGTCTTGGACCACCAGCTCGCGCTACATTCCGTGCCGGATGTTTATAGTAGCCAGTTGGTCTTTCTTGCCCGATGCGCCTTTGATAGTCTGTTACTTTTACTTTTTTTTCCTCTTTGCTGTAAGTTGCTCATCCCTCCATCCTCATTCTTCTCCCCGGCATTATGATGAATGATTCTTCCAAGAATTCTGCAATTCTCAAGTTCCCTCGGGCAACCGAGGCTCACTGTGGACTATCAACACATTACTATTTTCCTGACCTGCCATGTTGCCATCTGTTTATTCATACATACAACACCAAACTGTTTAAGAGATTGGCCTGCTGACATGAACAAGCTTGACAGGTCTGCAGCACTTTTGATATCGCCTTACATATTGGCAAAGATAGAAGCAACAAAATAGGATTCCATTATTTGCAACCCCTTGAAATCGCTATCTACTCCGTGTCTGTTCTGCTCATCACTTCTCCATGGTGCTTCTCCGTTCTCTCTTGTCGTCCTGAGACATTGGTCCACATACATAGCTTGACGTCCGTCTGCTCTTACGTGTTGACAGGAACCCAGTCAGGATACCTCGCGCCCTTGACGTCAAACTTTGCCAGCGTCGCATCAATCTCATCCATCTCTTGATCCGTCAACTCGACGAACACGGCGTTCTCATTAACCCGCTCCACCGTCGTGGCGCCGGGGATGGGGATGATCTCCGGCATGCCCGGACGGCGCGACAGGCACCGCGTCCACGAAATGGCCAGCTGCGCGGGCGTGCAACCCTTCTTCTTGGCCATCTCCTCGACCTGGTGGACGAGCTGAAGGTTGATGTCGAAGTTCTCCTCGGAGAAGCGGGGGAAGTGAAGCAACATCGGGAACGTGGAAAGATCGTCACGCGATTTGATCTGGCCGGTTAGGATCTGTTGTCGTAGTCTGTTAGCTGGCCATGCCCTCTTAAACCAACCGAAGACAACAAAGAAAGAACTCACCCCCCTCCCCAAAGGACTATAAGCAACCAACGGAATCCCATACTCCTTACAAGCCGCCGCCACCCCATTCTCCAACACCTCCGTCGCAAACAAACTCAACTCCACCTCCACGCACACCACCTTCACAATCTTAACCGCCTTATGAATCGTCTCCGCGCTGACCTCACTCAAACTAATCCCCCCCAACAATCCCTTATCAATATACTCCTGCATAACCCCAAACGTCTCCTCCATGTCCACGTTTGGATCTCTTCTGGCAGCCTCGAAAATATCCACCTTCTTGCGTCCGTTCAACTGCTTGATTACGGTATCCAAAGAGCGGCGGACTTCGGCCGCGGATCCGTCCGGGTGCATCCCGTCGGGACCACAGCAGCCTTTGATGGACAAAACGACTTTGTCGGCGTCTTCTGGGTATTGGCTGAAGTAGCGCTCGAGAAGGATGGGCGAGTTATAGGGGGGTTGGCCGTAGAATTCGCCGCCGTTCCAGAAGTTGAGGCCGTGCGAGAGGGCGGCGCGCATAGTAGCAAAAGCTTGCTCTTGGGGAACGGGGTTGGGGCGCCAGGTGAAGCCTGTGTTTGTTTTATTAGTTGGGGGTTTTGTTGGATGGATGGGGTTTGTAGAATGTGTGAGGGAGAGGGAGAGAGACTCACCCATGAGGCCGAAGCCTGTTGGTCCGATTTCTTTTCCGAGGAGTTGAGGCATGTTGTTTTAGTTGTGGGTTAGATGACGATATACTGAGATGTGCTTTGTTAAAGTAGATGATGATGTTGTGACTGGAGTGAGTGTTGTAGTCTTCCCAGGTCCAGATGAGGGTGGCAGCTTCTTATATGTTTCACACCCATGATATTTTAGCTTGACTCCAAAGGTCCTCAAGCTATCGCTCATCTCGGGTTATTTTTTTGGTACCGATCCAAAGTTAGAACCCGCTCTACATCACATCGCCCAACCATAGCAATTCGAATTATCTTGCCCCGCGGCCGTGAGATCCATGACGTCTGAACCCCGCGGGCTCCCTTCACAGTTCGGCTCGCCGCGTCCCGCCGCCCGGACTTACACCATTCAGGAACCTTGCCGTTTTTGGAAATGGAGATCTCGACCACGAAAGAAAAATCGAGACGTCGTTCGTTGCTTATCTCCGGAGCTCGGTATAAAATCCGAGTGGCTTGCAAACCGGAGCCCGCGGCTTCCCGCTATTGTCAGCCATTGCCATTGATCACAATGTCTAACAGTTTAATGCTGTGCTTGGGTTGTCAGCTTGTTAGTAATGGAGCCGGATATAAGGGCGGTGGTGGCTGATATGTAAGCTGACGGGAGTCGGACCCCAATCTGAACCTCTAGTTTACACCTTTTTGGACGCCGAGCCCGGCCGGCCGGCGATGAGGGATGGACTGAGAGAGATTGGACGGCGTTGGTCATCTAAGGTGTAGTGTTGATGGATTGATCACAGGATTCAAGTGTTGTTGGATTCATTCTCTGACATGTTACTGTTCATGCCAATATTCAGAGACTTAGTACACACACATCCGATATCGCATCATTCTCAGAAGAACAAGCCGTCCATGTCTTGATCCGAAACGCAAACTCTATTCACCACCAAGTATCTCTTTCTAATCGACATTCCCCATCAACTCCTGATTACATCCTCATCCAAACTCTACCAGCCTCTAAATCTCAACCAGCCGCGGAACATCAGGCAACTGCACCACACTTCCGCCCTCACTCTCATCCTCACAAGTGACCTTCATGCTCCCCGGAATCGTGACTACAACCTGTCCCTGATCCTGACTCGGAGCATGCATAGACGCCGCAAGGCCCTTGATCGGCTTCATCTCCTTGATCCCCTCATTCTCCCTTCTCTTATCCGCTTCGTCAGTTTTTCCACCATCGCCAGCAGTGGGTTTCCCCGTCTCAGCATTCGATACCACCCCCGATGAAGCACCAGTACCAACACCGGCAGGAGCAGAACCAGCCCCGACCGTCTCCCCTCCAGACTGTCCCTGAGCAGCACCAGCCGCACCCCCCTTCTTACCCCCATCATCAGCAGTAACAAGACTCACCGTCCCATCCTCATTGAACGTCACCTTGACATTCTTGCGACTTCTATCCAGGGGCGTCTTTTCTCCCTTACGTTCAAGTCTCTGTTGCTGCTGCTGCTGCAGTTGCAGTTGCAGTTGCGGTTGCTGATGTTGTCCAGGAGCACCACCGTGTCCATATCCATGCATTCCATGCATCAACAACGCATCAGTAGGATGACGAAGAGGATAATGCGGCCCTCCGTAGCCCGGGGGGATTAGCATGGAGCTGAGCAGGCGGAGGCGCTGGTTGAATTCCCGCTGTTGGGCTTTGAGTTTTCTGTTGCTTAGTTTCTTTGCTGCGCCTGCTCCCATCATGGTGGGTAGCATATAGTGGAGGTTATGGGTCATGGGGGTGCAGGGGACGGGGGGAGGAGCACCGCCGCCGCCACCGTTGCCGCCGCCGCCAGTAGTGGGAGAAGTACCACCACCACCACCACCAGCAGCAGCAGCAGCAGCAGCAGTCTGCTTTGTCTTGCTGGACATCCCGATACCAGTAGCAGCAATCCACCAAGCGGGAATCTCGCACAGTCCAACCTCAAGGAGCCCTTCGAGGGTGGTGGGCATGGCATGCTTGTGACGGCAGAAGGTGCCCCATTTGCAGGTGCCGTGTTGACACCAGTGGCGGCAGTATTCCTGGGGAGCAGAAGAAGCAGAAGAGATAGTGGCGGCGGGGGATGTAGTGTTAGGGCTGCTGACACCAGGACCAGGATTGGCAGCAGCTACCGTAGCGGTGTTGGCAGTTGTTGTTGCGGCATCGGTGTTGGCGGCGGCGGCCTTGGGTGGTGTAGCCATTGTGTTAATGTTTGCAACTACACTCGCCCTTTGATCCGCGGTAGTACCAATAGGGGAAGGCATGGCATCTCGGTGGACAGTTGGATGATGGGGTGTGATCTGGGGAGAAGGAGGAGGGGCGAGGAGGGTGGAATGACGACGGGTATCCTGTGCTTCGGTGTCTCGGGCGATGCTCCTTTCGACCAAGTCGGCCCACCGCATTGTATGCATCGCCTCGTCCTCGGCGCGGGTCAACCTGGTTGGATTTGCACCTGCCGCTGCCATGCTAAGGTGAGGAATATGCAGAGATATTTCCTGAGAGGAAGAGGGATGGATTGAAGTGGGATCACGTCCGGTGTGAGCGGCTGTTGCGTTATACGGAACTCGCCGCGACTGCTCTGGATGAGCCATGGTCCGCTGCCCAGGAGCGCAGGCACCGCTTGGGACCAAAGTGACTTTGGACGAATCCCTCTTCCACACGAATTCCTCTTGGGAATTAGGCTCGATAATCCGTACCCTATATGTGTCTCCGTTGTGCGGGACCATACCGAGGTTGTAGAGCCCCATGGTCTGCTCGACCGTCAGCTCCCGAGGTAGGCCGATGTCGATCCAGTCGGGAAGCTCATCCACAGCAATCAAGGGCACCATAGGACCTTGTTCCCTTTGAATTGCTCCGGTATCATTGCGCAAAACCTCGGTGTCAGGTCGGACAACGAAGAACTGAGGTCGCGGAATCATGGTGGGCGAGTGAGGTTGACGTCTTGGTATTTGACGAGACGGACAATGAAAGGTAAGAGACCCTGAATCACTCAGACTGTGGCTCGTTGTAGGAGGAGGAATAAGACTTGTTCGGGTTGACTTGTTCTGACTATAGACGTTGGCTCGAACTCAGAGCGAACGATCCATCTTTATAGAGCTGTGTCTAGTGTGTAGTAACGCTCTGACTAGCACTTTGTCGACACAGGTTTGCTGCGGCTATTTTGCCCGACAATCTTTAGAGAACTTGTCAAGCGTTGAAGCTTTGGGTGAACAAACAAACGGACAACATTTCAAACACAGCGGAAAGACTGCCTGGAAGGACCGGAACAAGCGCTTGTGAGAACCAATTTGGATCGTAGTGTTGTGTCGAACATGGTGGGTTTGCAGCTGAAACTGTAGATGCCGGTCGTCCACCAAAACAAAGTTGTTCTTGCGATATCTTCACCGTAGTTCGACCCTGATTTTGGCCTCGAGACCATCCACGCAGTAGCCAAACTGGCGGGGGCCATCCTTCAGCTCAACCTCGCGCCTGACAAATCTTCCACCTTTCTTTCCGGCTATAGATGTGCCTGCAAGGGAGGTGGCATCGTCTTGTCTGCGCTCTCTCTCTGCCTCTATCTCCTCGTCTTCACTGCTGTCACCATCGTCGTCATCGAACCCACCAACCGGGTCCCATTCACCAGTCTCCCACACCAGTCGCAGCTTCAGAGGCGGGAGACCAAACAATCTCCCGGCAATTCCCTTGACTGCATAGATGTCAAAGGATTTGGGTATTTGTACAATCCTCTCTCCCGCAGACATGCTGTCTTCTGACTCACTGGTCGCCAACTCGGCTAGGTAAAAGTGAACAGTAATCAGTCTTGCCTCAAGGAAGTTCGGGTTGATGTCCTGTTGACGCGATACAACTGGCTCGCCGTAGAGCTCACATAGCTCGGCCCAGCGTCGATGGCGTGCAAGCACTTGGGCTTCGTCTGCCTCCGGAGTGGTTGACAACTGTCGAGCTATGCGAGAGAGATAGTACATCTCTGCGTTGGTACGGTCCGCGGTGGTGATATTGCTGAAGTTGAGCGTCCGAACGGACGGGAGACGCGCAGCCATGAGCATGAATGCCTCATCACTGGTGGCAGTACCCTTCTTCGAGCTGTCTGCATCCGGAACAGCCCCATCTTCGAGTCCTGGGTTCTCGTAGATCGGATTGTGGGAGAATCGCAAAGAAGTCAATCCGGGGAATGAGTCTAGAAGAGCGTCGACGAATGACCAGTCGCTGACCTTGTTGTATGACATATCAAGGTATTGGAGGTTCTTGCCAAAGACCGGCACCTCTTTGGATGAAGAGGACGTGATAGAAGATATCAAGTTACCCTTCAGATGCAGATTTCGAAGGGTGCTAATACTCGTGAGAGCAGCGATGTCGTCAAGTGATGTGAACTCGTTGAACTCCAAGTTCAGAGACACTAGTGTCGATGTGAAGGATACTGCTGGCGGGATTGGCGAGAGAGTAGACAGCTGGTTTGTGCCGATTTCGAGAAGAGTCAAGGAAGGAAACTTGGAGGCGACGTGACATATTTCAGGCCAACCCAGCAGAGTTTCTCCGAGTTCCAGCTCCTTGACTCCCTTGAAGGCTTCATGCGGTCCATTGAGCTTGCTGTCTTCGAGGGCGTTTTGAAAGCGATTTCCGCTGTAGAGTGTCAGTCTTTGTCACATTGTTTTAATGTGTCATGGCAGATGGAGTTGGCTTCGAAGAAAGTAACGGAAAGCGGACATACTTGACTCTTAGACTGTTCAAAGAATCCAACTCGGAGCAGATATCGACCACCGTACCGAAGTCGGTGAATAAGTTACGACTGATATCCAGCTCGACGACCTTGGGACAAGTCTGGCGGATGGTCTGAGGATCTTCCTGGTCTGTGGCATATGCAGAGGTGATGCATGACCCGTCAAGGATGACAATCTTCAGCTCGCTCAACTGTGCCTGCTTGCGGCGGATCTTGTCAAAGCCGACCTCCTCAGCAACTTTGCCGCCGACAACGATTTGCTTCCCAGGGAGTACGGGCCCATTATCGGAAGGCCCGTCAGATGCGTACTTGAGCTGAAGTGCAGAGAGAAAGGTCTGTGGTGCATCTGCCGGTCTAGTTGGACGGATGAAAGACGCTGCGGTTGCTGACCGAGATTTGCCTGAGATAGTGTTAGAGAGCCACACAGTCCGGGTTTAAATGGTAGGGTGGGTGAACCTCACATGTGAAATATCGGATGCCCTTGTGCTGGCCAGCGTGTTTGCCGCGTGTCGGGTCATCCCATTCAACTCCAAGCCATGAGCCAGTGGTGCCCTCGAGTTCACCAATAAATCGGACGGTGCACAGGGCGCCGTCGTAGGACCTTCTTTGGCCAATGTGAGGGGTAACGGAAGCCATCTTTTGACGATATTTCAAAGATATTTCGAAGGACCAACGATCGGAGAATGGAACGGCCAGATAGTTCTCCGCCGTTTAGTGCACTTCGAGTTGTGTTGCTAGACGAATGCCGATTGTCGAAAATGGATGTGATTTTGCAATGGCGTTTACCGACTTCACTTGAGCGTCCTGTACAACAAATTGGAAGGCATTCCCTGTGGAGTGGTTATAGAGCGCTGCATTTTTAGGCAGCAAGACTACTGCACCTGACTGCAAGCCGCCATAAGATCTACCAATTTTGGTGCCAAGCACACAACCTAACATCACAGCAACACCGCAACACCACATCACGAACTCAAGCTATTCGCAAATGCCCCTGTTGAGCCCATGCGATCAAATGTCGCTTGCACTACCGGTGGTTTAAACATTCGTCCTTGGCTATTCCTGCTCGTATCGATATGGTATCATGAAATCTTTCCTTCGTTGTCATTGCTCTGCCATTCCAATCATGCAAACAACAGCCGCTTGCTCATGCATATATATACAAAAAATGACAATGTTTTCTTTTACAACTTGTTCTGAGGAGCAGGTCCGACGCACTTCATCAAGGCGCGTCCGTTGCTGAGCACGACCTTACCACCCTCGATCTGAACCTGGAAGCGGATCTCCTCCCAGCCGTCCTTGATCTCACCAGTCTTCCACGCCGACGCAACAAGCTTATCACAACCACGGACGGGGCTGGCAAAGCGGGCCTGGTACTCCTTGATGTTGGCAGGGTCGCTGCCGCCAAGGTGCTGGAGGAGGCCGTGGCAAGCCCAGTTCCACGAGTACAGACCGTGAATGATGACGCCTCCGAAGCCCATCTTCTTGCCAGGCTCAGGATCCGCATGGAGGGGGTTGTAGTCGCCATTGAGGCGGTACAGCAGGGGGGTCTCGGGGGTCGTCTGGTTCTCGAACACGGCATCGGGCTTCTTGTCCTTGGGAGGGGGGAAGTTCTGGGTGGCGGGACCCTTGGGACCACCCCAGTTGCCCTGGTTGACGTAGAAGGAAGAGGTGTGGATGCGCGAGTAAACCTCGTTGTTGGCAGCATCTACGATATCGGTCTGGGTCTCGACGACAGAGCCCGGGCGACCCTTGTCATAGACGCCGACAACCTTGGTCCGCGACTCAAACTTCTTTCCTTCAGAGGAGGTGGGAAGCTGCTTGAAGAACTCGATCCGGCGCTGTCCGTCAACGACACGAGCGGGGTCGAAGACAGGCACGCCGGGGATGGCAATGGACTTCTGGGCGGCATAGAAGTCCACTACATCTGAAGAGTCAAGCTTGAAGGCTGCAAGACCGTTAGTTATACATTTGGCAAGACTACCGAGCGGGACAGCTGTAAGACCTACACAAAGCCAGAGGGTAGGTGGGGAAAGGAGTGAAGTTGGGATGAAGCTCATAGAGGAAGTGAAGCTCCTCGGCCTTGCATCCGATGGACTGGGCAAAGAGCAAAAGATCCCTCTTGCACCAAGAGACCGCCTTGGACGGGTATTCGAAACCAACTCCGGGGCCGGGCATTGTGAAGATGTTGAAATTGCTCGTTTTATGTAACAAGAAGATATACAAGAATGGGTGTAGTAAGCTGGAGGTTGGTCCGAGATTAGAATTACAGAATACAGGTTTACAAAATGGCGAGCACAAAAGGGGGGAGATGTCACAGGCTTTTATGTATCAACAGTCTCCCTGTCGCTTCTCGGACAAGACGGAGAATCGCCTGGTTGCGGAGGTGGCACGGAAACCCGGTCGATTGCGATGCCGGTGGAGGGATGAGGGATGCGGGGGATAAGGCAGGCCGATAGTACCTCGGCAGGCCTGAGCTACCTCTAACCAGAGAGGTTCACTGTGTGGGGTAGTGCCCGTGTCCGCATTCGCGACAGCTTCTAGACCGCATTAGGTCACTCGGCGCTCTTTTGCACTGTCACTGACTGAAAAGAGAGTGAGAAGAGTTCATCAGATATTTGTTGGTGAAGTGATATCCAATGCTGTGGTATCAATTCTATATAGAATCTTGCCAACCCAAGCTCATCAATGTCAACGATTTGTGTGAAAGCATCTGGCAGCCGGCCCTGAAAGATGTCCGTGAGCCTCCAAATGCCTCTTGTCTTTTCAAGGCTAGCGTGCTGTTCAAGAGTGGATGTCCCCCGAAAACACAGGGGGCACAAGCCTGATAAGATAAGCAACAACACCAAAAATTTCCAGACCACCGCCTCTCCAAGTGAAGGGGTCGTGAGCCCTCATCAAGGTTCCCCTTTACTGAATAGCATCATTGCATTCGTCATCTCCAGGTGTTCTCCGGGCGCGTGATACCATTTTAATATTTCTTTCGAGAATCGTTTGCGCCGTTATTGTTCACCTGCCGGCCGCCCGCAGTGAATGATTCTCTCGTCTTTCATTTCAAAGTCAACACCCATTCCCCGACCAGAATCTGGGTCTAGTCACAGCATCCGCAAACGCCAACACAATAAGAACCATGGCTGGCAATAAGACCAAGGCGGACGGTATGCGACCGAAGGCGTCAACCAAAAGCACCTCTGGGGTGCAGAGCGCTTCGGCCACCACCGAACCAAGCCGCTTTCTTTTCAAAATGGCAACAGCACCAACTGCAGAGACCGCACCTGCCAGCACTCCCAGAAACCCCTTCGTTCTGCCGTCAGTTGCGCCCTCAAATGGCCCGAAACCCAGCGTCATAACCACCACCACCGAAAAGAAAACTCACAAGCCCCTTTCGAAGGAGGAGTACCTTGCGCAAGCCAAGAGGCGGTGCTTGGCCAGCCGTGCCAGAGCAGACGCCGAACTCAGGAAATTGTACCAAACTTCCTGCCCATTTGCCAAGCGTGCGGTCAGACGTTATGCCCAAAGGAGATCCCAGTGGGCAGAATCTAGGAGGCGATTGCAAAGAGCCGGCGCTTTTTTAGAGAACACCATGGGCACCCTCGGCAATGCTCATCCCTTGAAAAACTCAAGACCCACCGCTACCGCCTCTAAGCATCTACAAAAAGCGTCACCCAAAGTCGCTCCAGAGCCATCATCCGCCAAACCCCCCGCTCTTCCCCAGACCAGTTTCGGTGTAGACGACCATCCTGATAATGACAGCAGCAAGGCTCCCAGCGTCACCAGCAGCTCCGACGAGACGGTTAAGTCAGACACCAGGACGGTTGACTCACTTTCCACGAACATCACAACACCCGATCTGTCCGACTGTGACAGTCTGGTCAAATCCGCGACGAAGTTGAGCAAGCAAAAGACGACTTCATCTTCAGCTGCAGTTACCCCCTCACAAAATAAGACCGAAACTGTCACAGAACCACCCACCCCCAAAGCGGAAAAGTTCAAGATTACGATTAGCGTCGAGGCTGTAGCTTCATCGAAGGAGTCCAAGTCATCTACCCAAAAGGCCAAAGAGGATGCGGCACCAACAACCACCAGCGGCGCTCTGACGCCCAAGAAGTCAGCTGACGAAAAGGCCGAGAAGAAGCAGAAGTCGAGCAGCGACAAGGCGGACGGTCAAGAACTCCAGAAGGAGAAGGAGAAGAAGCCCAAGGCCGACGCTCAACCAGCTCCCGAGAAGAAATCCAAGAAGCACAAGCGGGATGAAGACGACAAGGAGGAAGGCGTCACCGAGCAGCAGCCCAAGGCGAAAAAGTCCAAGACCTCAGCAGAACTCCCCACATGTTCCGGTGCCGCCATGACTCCTGCCGCCATCGACAAGTCATACAAGCCCTACCCGAACGTGCCGCCTGAAATCAGGAAAGAGCTCTTCGTCATCAAGGTCCAGGAAATGCTCGACGACCCTCTCGGCTACGACGACCTCGTCTACGATGACAACCGGCCCAAGAGCAAGCGCCCCAAGTGGAGGAAGACCGGTCGCAACACGGGCCACAACGACATGATGATGTCCGGCGGTATCGGTCCTGCCGATGCCTCTACTTCCCACAAGTCCAAGAAGAACCGCGGTGGTGATGACAATCTCTCCAAGCAGGTGCTCAAGAAGGGTCATAACAAGCGGGTTGCGGAGGAGGTGGCTTCGCTTAAGAAGTCGTCGGTGGCTGCGGAGTCGGGGTCGAGTTTCGGGGAAAAGAAGCAGCAGCAGGAGTTCAAGAAGAACAAGCATCAGCAGGGCCAGAAGAACTGGAAGCACAAGCCAAATCAGTCGGGCAGTTTGGCGGCTAAGTTCAGGAAGCACAAGTGATTCTGACGGTTGGAAAAAAAGAAACAAGGAAACAAAGACGAGCGGGTACCGATCAGCGGAGTGAAGGATAGACGATGGACGACAGGTGAAGATCTAAGGTCTGAAGAGGCTGCTTTTTAGTGCTCTCTCGCCATTTCACATCAAGATCCCCAATACATGGTCAAAGCGGGGTGAAATAGACGGGTCCTCATAGACGGGGTTTGCTCGGAGCAGTGGAACAAGCGGGTGGTTTATCCAGCATGGTTGTGGTTTTACAACTATCGCATGATGGTAGCATTCACACGGCGAGCGGAGGTTATTATTGCATATTTGCTTTTATTTTCTCATTCGGCGCAGCGGTGGGTAAAAAAAGACATATTCCTAGAAGGACGGCGAGAAGACAAAGGGGGCTAGATGGGCGCAATACACGGCGGACTTTTGTGTGTGGCGTGGCGTAACATAATTGCATTTGAAACCTTCACAGGACGGTTTTGGTAAGAATACTAGAGCTTTTCTTGCCTTTCCTTTTCATGTTCCAAGATTTGGTGCTTCATCATTGATTGCTATATAGAATCACTTGTCGGAATATATACCCATGTCAGTATCATGTGTTTCGATAATAACAGAAACAACACAAGCGAGTTTGCTAGACGGAGAAAGTGTGCTATAGGCAACACAGTCAAAATGTTGTCGATACAATCTTGTTGGCTTGTCAAATGGGATTAAACTGGAAGCCATGACAGCAGCCGCTCAGACGGGGCCAGCCTTATCTCGAGTACATGTAGGTAAGTAGTTCGATCCCTCGTAGCGAGGGGGTAAAAGAAATTGATTGATGAAAAACGAAAAAAAAAAGAGTGAGGTATCCTTAATAACACGCCATATGTACCAAATCATCCAAAACAAACAAAAGCAGCCCATATCCATACCCCTTGCTCCCACTTATCGTGCGCTGACGATGATGATGAACCATCAGCCCACAGATAACCTGATATCATTACAAAAGAGATCCTCCACCAATCACCGCTCGACAGGCAAAGGAAACCCCTTTAAATCCTCATCGCCCTCGCACGATCACATTCCTCCAGAAACTTGTAAATCCCCTCTAACCCTTCATATCGTTCCTCCGAGCAGTGTTCGCCAGAGGCACTCTTCAGAGACGGCGACATGCTCTCGTAACCTTCCGGCTCTTCCGAGACAGCAGAATGTTCCGACGCCAACAGCCACGGGTTCTCCTCGACCTCCTCTACGAACGCCTCATCGAGCTCCGAACTCTCTGATGAGACCCTCGTCCGCACGGCCACGTCTGGCGACGTGAGTGTCTTGGAGCAGCCGTTGTCAGRGGCGTACGGAAACAGCAGCGCGACCTGGACTCCGGCGTCCGCATCGAAATCGGGGTCCTCTCTGATGATGCCGCGCTGAACACCGACGTCGTTGCACAGCCGCTCGACGGTTTCGGCGTCTACGCCCGGGAACCGAACCCTCAGCAGGTCGGCCCGCTCCAGAGAGATGGGCAAGTCGCCCAACCGAGCGAGGGCCTTMAGATCCGCCATRACGGCYGCGAGATCCTTCAGCGTGCGGGCAAAGTCCACGGAAAGGACGTCGAGGAAGTTGTCGGCGAGAAGGGTGGCGCCAGCAGTCTGGATCTCGGCCTTGACGCTCTGGGAAGAGGGGATCATGGCGCCCAAGGGGCTGAGAGCCGTGACGGAGGGGCTGATGTGGAAGTCGATGAACGAGCCGGGGGCGTGGGGCGCAACGGCGAGCTTGTTGCGTGCCTTCTCCTCGTCCACGCTGACGGCCCGGTACAGCTTCCGGCCGTCGGCGGAGTACCCGTCGAAGTGAGCCCGCTGGCCAGAGAGCCAGAAGGCGCGGACGGCTTGGCTCACGTTCTGGACGACTTGGGCGGGGGCGGCGGGTGTGTGGCTGAAGTAGCGTTTGCCGCCGGC
>RANY01000499.1:0-25827 GCA_009805235.1 Neurospora pannonica FGSC 7221 | reverse complement strand
GCAGCTGACTGGCCTGTCGCGCGCTTCGCGTGTGTGGAAGCTTCCTCCCTGGGCACGATGTCGATGAGGAAGTCGAACATGTCGGACTTGGACAGGGCCGAGGCGATATCGCTGCGCTGCAGGGTGCGGCGCTTGTTCTCCTCGGCATGAATCCAGGCGCGCATCGTTAACTCGGTGATAAAGATATCGCATCCCTTGGCGAAGAGGATAGGTGCTTCAGCTGAGATCATCTTGACTTCCGGGTCCGCCTTCATGACCTTCTTGATGCGCGCCAGCGGCAGCTGATGCAGCTTGTAGTCGTGGGTGTCATTCTCGAGGTGGTTGATAGTTTGTTGCCAATAAGCCGTCAGGATTTCCTTGTAATTTCCCTGGAGACCCTGATGAACATTGGCCCATGTTCCCGTGTAAAGGTCTGAGGGCGCAAAACCTTGTTGGGAGAGCTAGAGATGTGAAAGGCGTTAGACTGTGAGCTATGATGTAATGGGACTGAGAAGCCCTCTTGCAAAGGATGAGTACTAACCGCAGCACTGGCGCCTATACAGCAAATGTTGGTGAGTAAACGGTTCGCTAACGGGAAGCGTTGGGATGGCGACTACTTACCATAATGGCCGCCTTGGCTCGTGTCGTAGACCGGCTGCTGGCGTTGTTGCTGGTTGTGCCCAGCCGAGGACGGATTTTGGGGATCCATGTCGGATATCAATGTTTGGCGAGCTGCGGGGAGACGGGACTAGTTGGTCGCAAATCGGTGGCCTGTATTGGATGACTTGGGTCAATAAACCTCTGTCTGTAACAAAACTGAAGCTTCCAATGTCTTGCTGTCGTCGCGTAATGGTCGCGCTTTTCCGAAGAGCTCTCTGTTATCTTCAACAAGGAAGTTCTAGCTTCTGCGCGTTGGGCTTAGAACTATCTATGATGTCGGCAAGCCCCTTAGGGTCTTTGTTTACTTGTGACAGAGCCGACGAATGATGATCGCAAAACCGACTCTCACTCAGAAATCCTGCTTGATTGGGCAGAGTGATTGGCGGGACTCCTTGTTTGGGGAGAGGGGAACGAATGGGTGGAGTTTGATGCCAATGGACGACTCGCTGCTCCGGGCTCGCCTCTCGTTGAATTCGGGATGAGCCACACGGGTAAGAGCTCCAGTTTGTGAAGCGGTGAAATGATTGGTGAGAATGGGGTGTAGGTCCGTCTTTTGGCTTSAAGCCAAAGGCTGGGAAGTGCTATTCGCGGGAACTGGTGGATGAGGATGAGATGGACAGACTAGCAGATAAGCACGTACCTGTGAAGCAAATGACTTTAATCAAAGGACGCCGGAGGATGTGAAGAGACGGATGATGGAAATAAGTACGATGGTAAGATGATGATTTGTTGGTGAAAGCGGTCAGACTCAGTAGAAACCAAAAGGTTGGGCATCAGTGAACCTTTTTGAAGACTTTCAACAACTGGTTTAGATGACAGCCGCAGCATCACTGCGGTCTGCAGCAGAAAGACGCCGAAAGACAGCGACTGGCAGCTGTGGCGCGCTACCTGACAGCTTTGCTCGACGTCGCGGCCGCCCCTGCCCCGAGCCCAACCGTTGACAACTGGCACTCTCCAGCCTCATTTCTCCGCCCTATGACGCACGGCCGGGATACCAGCCAGGCCTCGGCCCGGGCTGTGGACTGCCAACTCATTGGAGGCCTGGCCCGTGCGGGTCCCTCACGTGACCATGGAGCTCAGCAGTCAGCACAAGCAATGCCAAGCCTTGGCTGAAATGGAGACGCCTGGACATTTTCTGCTGGCTCCACTCAAAATTTTATCTTTTCTTGTCCCCAATTGTGAAGCTTCGAATTTTCTTCCCTTCTCTTCCCCTCTCTCCAATTGCTTGCAAATCTTGAGCAGCTTTTCCACAGCTTTCAGTCAACGAAACTGTGCATTTGCCCGACCAGCAAGATGGCGGCTTCCGTACTCGGCTTGTCCGATGCTGAGATCGACAAACTCCTTGCTGAAGCCGAGTCTCGCCTTGCGAACCCGGACAGCTCCAATGCTGAAGCGGCTCCCCAGCAAGATGCTGCTGTTGCACCCGCAGCGCAAACCCCCGTAGTGGTTGCGGCTCCCTCGGCCGCTCCTGCTGAGGTGGTGAAGCCGACCTTGGAGAACAAGTCCAAGAAGTTGTCGGTCCGGGTGCCCCAATCCAAGGAAAAGACCAAGGTACGTTGGACAGTCCTCGACACCCGTTACACTCCTTCCATGATGAAAATCTATCCCATTTTTTCATGACGCAGTTCGGCGCCCCGTCATGGGGTTGTCGTCTGCACCATAATGATTACCTTTATGTTCATAGTTACTCTGACTGGACACCACTCCTTCTCTTCCGTTACTGCTCTACAACTTCGCGGATCAGTATGCTGACTAGAGAAACAGGGACCCAAGAATGACGCTGGCGCCGATTGGTTTAACATGCCCCGCACGAATCTGACCCCCGAGCTGAAGAGAGACTTGCAAATTCTGAGAATGCGTGAGGTCGTCGCCATGGGAAAACAGTACTTCAAGAAGGATACTCGCAAGGACTTTGTGCCCGAGTTCTCTCAAGTTGGCACTATCATTGCTGGTGCTACTGACGGTCGTGACAGCCGACTCACCCGCAAGGAGAGGAAGCGGACCATTGTTGAGGAGGTTCTCGGTGCTGAGGTTGTTGACAAGTACAAGAACAAGTACCACGGCATCCAGGAGAAGAAGCAGAGCGGAGGAAAGAACTTCTACAAGAAGCTCATCAACGGAAGGAGGAAGCGCAAGTGATCCGAACGCGCCATGGTCAAGTCACACCTACGACCGTACCACATACAACATCATGTGTACACGATTGTTGCAGCAAGCAACGACGCGACACCGACATTCAAACGCCGCTTCCGGCTCCTCGTCGTTCGGCTCTGGTCGACCCGACAGAGGATTGGCATCATGCCTGGCGACATTGTCTGGGATTTTAGTGTATCATTTCAGTCTTGAGCTTTTGGTTCGACTGCACAACAGTATCCCTTGTCGTGAGGCGATCAGAAGGCATCTCTGCTAGTAATTGGGAGATTGCCAGGACTTTTCAGGAAGGATAGAGAAATCTCCTTTAGATAGCCGCGGTTTCACAAAACCAGTGCCTTGAGAAGCCCAAAAATGGAACAATTCAATGTTCGATAACCAAATGATGTTCTGCTGCTGCCAGTGAATTGTAGTTTGCCTTGTTCGCTTCGTGATGCGATGGTGATGTTTTTGTAGTTCAAGAAATGGGCGTCAATTGTGCCTTATCGATAAGAACCCCGGATTGACCCCAATAACCCGCGCTAAAAACTCGGTTGATCCGCAGCGCGCGACGGCAACTTGTAGACGTTCAACCTCTCAGACCACCCAGAGCAAAGATGATAATAAGGCCAGCGGTACGGTCCCTTCAGGGACGGGCGGTAAGCATTCTCCTCATGCGTTTGTATGATGTGTGCGCTTGCGGGATAGCCGTCTAATCTGCTTGGAAACGGCAGCCTCTCGCAACCCTCCGGTCCGCCCAGGCCGTCTTCCAGCCGTTGCCCCAGCTCCGGCGCAATGCTTCGGTGTAAGTGACCAGAGTGCTGCTGAGATCCTTTGGTATTCATGGGCACGCACTAACAATTGCGTAGGACCACAGGTCCCGATGCCGTCCCTGAGGCGAGGTTAGTAACCATCACCGCAAACCGTCCTCCTCAATAATGTCGCCGTTCCCGCGAAACCCGCCCGCCCGCTCGTCGAAGACTCCGCCGATATGCCCGCACTCCCTCCCTCCATCTGTCGTCGCATAACCGAATCAGCCCAGACGGTGCAGAATGACTGACCGGTATATTCTGCTAGCACCACGCCGATCGCCCAGATCACGACCACCACCAAGCCCTCCAAGGAGCAGAAGAAGGCTAAGGCGGCCGCCGCCGCGGAGCCCGAAGAGCAGGAGGTGATCATGTCCCGCATGCCCCGCTCCCTCGAGGCCCTCTACCTCCAGCCGCTYCGCCGCGAAGCCGAGTAYGGCGTTCCCTCGTGCGACCTCCAGCTCCGGTCCTATTCGATCCGCAACCTCGAGTTCTTCTGCGACTTCGCCCTCCGCGCCGCCTACTACCTCGGCCTGCCCGCCTTCGGCCCCGTCCCCCTGCCCCGCATGATCGAGCGCTGGACCGTGCCCAAGTCGCATTTCATTTTCAAGAAGTCGCAGGAAAACTTTGAGCGTGTCACGCTCAGGAGGCTGATCCAGATCAAGGACGGTCACCCGGAGACGGTGCAGCTGTGGTTGGCCTTCTTGCAGAAGCATGCCTACTACGGTATCGGTATGAAGGCCAACGTTTGGGAGTTCAGCAAGCTTGGTACGTATATACGTTTGGTGGTTTCGCTACGAAGACTATCATTGGAATACTTGTATGCTAACCAGCGGTTCCAAACAAAACAGGTGTCAGCAAGGCTATGGACGAGAGCAAGGGCGAGGTGGAGAAACTTCTAGAGACCAGGTGGGAGCACCTCAGCCATGTCAGCGACATGAAGGGTGTCGGCAACTTCGAGGACTTCCTTGCCAAGGAGAGACTGCGGATCTCCGGTGGACGCTAAACGGATACAAAAATCACTGGTCCTGTTTCAAGTCCTTTCAGCCTGGGTGGTTGTTCTTGTTGTCTGTCTCTCTTCGGTCAGGTTTGTCCCTTTTGTCTTCTGCATATGGCCCGTCCTTTGTGTATAGATACTGTAGCATAAGAAATGTATAGTACAGATCAGGAGACGCCTATGGCTGTGCTGTGTACGAGAGTGGATGAGATGGAATTCGCCAATGGAGGACGCCGATGCGAGGAAACACCACTGTAACGATCGCCAGATTCCTAAGCAATGCACATCACAGATACAGACAACCCATATAGCTTTTGTCGCCCGATCATGTGTACCAACACACAACACGAAATCTATCTATCGTACAACAAGACTCCACCCTTTGTAACCTCAAGCACCCAACTCCACAGCCCTCCTAACCCTACTCATCGTCCTCTCCGCGCTCTCATTAGCCTTCCTCGCCCCCTCCCTAATAACCTCATCCAAATACCCTCCCTCCTTCCCCTCATCCCCCTGTAACAACTCCAAATACCTCTCCCTAATCGGATTCAACTCCCTCTGCACCACCTCACTCACCCTCTCCTTCAACTTCCTCAACGGATTCTCTTCCCCTTCCGCTCCCAACTGCTGCCCAACTTCAGCATTGATCTGCGCCGCGATCTCCTGCGCGGAACGATTTTGAGAGTCGAAATGGCTGAGCAATTGCAACAAATTGGAGACCCCGGGGCGTTGAATCGGGTCGAAGGTGATCCCCAACGAAGGGGTCAGCGAGTCGGTCCGCGCTTTGAGGATCTTGGCGTGGATCTCGGAGGGGGTGTCGGTGAGGAGGATGCGGGAGGAGGGGTCGGTATCGGATTTGGACATTTTTTTGGTGGGGAGTTGGAGGGACATTACGCGTTTTGTTGGGGCTGTATGGATGAAGGTGGTTGTTAGTTGGTGAAGAGGTTACTCGATGTGTTGTACGCGGAAGGGATCATGAGTGAAGGTGAAATGAACTTACACAAAATCGTCTCGGGAGGTACCAACACCTTGCCCTTGTACGCATGGTTGAAGTTGGTCACGCACTCCCTAGCAAACTCAAGGTGCTGCCTTTGATCCTCGCCGACGGGGACATGCGTCGCCCTGTGAACGAGGATGTCCGCCGCTTGGAGGATGGGGTAAGAGAACAAGCCGTGCTTGAGAGACGATTTGGCCTTGTCGTCTAGCATGTTGGCGTCGTCTGCTAGTTGTAGTTTACTCTGTAGTCCATACACACACATCATCAGCGTCACATTCTGGACTTCACCCTCCCATCAGACAATGGAAACTCACCTTCCACTGCGTCATCCTAGACAAATACCCTGTACTAGCCGTACAACTCAAAATCCATTGCAGTTCCGAGTGCCCCGGCACCATGCTCTGGTAGAAAATGGTGCACCTCTTAGGGTCCAAGCCGATGGCCAACAGTGCCGCTAGCATCTCTCTCTTCCACTTCTTGAGGTTGCCGCGCTGCTGCGGCACGGTGATGGCGTGCAGATCGACCACGGAGAAGATCAGATCCGTCGTCTCCGGGTCCGCGCTGTCCTGCATGCGCTTCCATTGCTGAAGGGCGCCGAGGTAGTTGCCTAGGTGTGGCACGCCTGTGGGTTGGATGCCTGAGAAAATCACTTGTCTTTGCGGCTTTTTGGTGGGTGTTGCGGTTCTTGTTGTTGTTGTCGTCTCGGATGAGGGGGTTGAAGAGTATAGGCGTTGTTGGAGAGTTGATGCTCTACTGGTGAGGGAAGTGAGGCCGTGTCGGCACATGAGGCCGTAGGGCCTGGTGAGAGACTTCATGTTGTGTGATAGGGTTCGCCTCCACAGACCGATCACAATGTCCTGCCGTGCGTGTCAGTTTTTGTTTGGCCAAGTAAAGACCCAGGAGCTCTTTTAAAGCAAGCAGCTTCCTTTAGTGAGCACAAGGTGACTGGGTATTTGGACTTACACTGAGGTGTAGTGGATTCAGTCTGGGTGAAGCTCGACTGGAGATGGGATGAACTGTGGTTGAAGAGTGAGGGTTGTGTATGGTAAATGACAACTCACCCCTGCTGATACGACTTGGGCTTGGCAGGGTTAGTTATGGAGGTGACGCTAGGACCACGTCTAGACGCAATAGAGCTCTCGTCGAGCCCTTCCGAGCTCGCTTCCTACCTTTTATACATAGGAAGGATTTCATTGGTACATGTGTGCCTGATGATGAATAGAATTGGGGAGCGAATATTTACACCATGAGTAGTCGTTTCAAGTAAAATACAGTTGTTTTAGTGACTTGGTCCCAGTTCAGCTTTCGACGTTGCCTAGAGGTACCATGTCCGAATAATGCTTCCAAGAGCCGTTGGTCAAGATAACCCGCACAGGAAAGAGCTATTCAACTTATTACACAGAAAAGGTCACAGAAGTTACTCCATAATCTCTATTAAGTTCCAAAGCTCGTAACAATCCCTTGCACACGCCTAGGAAGCATATGAAAAGTTTGAACCCCTGCAAGCCAGCCAGAACTCTCTCACCACCTGATTGGTAGTCCTCGCTCCTCTCAGTCTGTGTGAATGTAGGTCAGCAGTTTGTATATGGAACAACAGAGTAAATGACATACTTACCCAATAATCTTCTTCAAAAAAGTCGACTTCTCTTCGTTGCCTACCTGCTGACTGGGAAAACTCTGGTCGAAGAGCGCCTGTTCGAGCCATTGCCTTGAACGCACCTGGCTCGTCACAAGCTTCTTGAGAGGGTCACTCAGCTTGTCTAGCTCGCTCCTAGCAGCGTTGCCACCGATGTTGTGGATGAGAGTCTGTGATATAAGTGGCCCGAGGTGCTCCATCGCATTGTTGATGGTTCCCTGGAGATCGGGGGACTCGGATTTAAGGGTAATGAAGTTACTCTGATTTGCATGTTAGTACAACAAACACTTTAGTTGATGGTTCAAGAGGCGCGGGGAGACATACCCAGAACTCCGCCGACGCTGTCTTCGGCAGCGGCTCCTTCCCATTCAGGACCTTTAGCGAGAACATGAAAAAGAACTCGAGCATCTGTGACGGCTGGATCTGGAACACAACCTCCGGATATCTTGTCATAATCTTATCCACGAAGCAAATGCCATTCTGCGCCACTTCTGTATCGCTTTCTGGTTCCGGGAGACTACTGAGCATGTTGATTACCCAAGGTAGTAACTGAGCCAGCAAGGACGGAACCATGTTCTTCGGCCCTCTGTACAAACTTCCGACAAAAGAGCATGCCGTGCTCAGCAAAGTGCCCAGCCTAGGGGTTTCGAAGCTTTGTTGACTGAAGAAGTTTGTCACAACTTCAGGAGGGAACACGAACGGGCCCGACTCGGTCTCCGAAAACCCTGCTCGGAAGATGATGCATATTATCTCCACAATCTCCCCGCTGGTGTTGAAAGTTCTCTGCATCTCGACCAAGACGTTGAGGATATCGGCCTGAATAGCGGAGAGTTTCGGGTCCTGATTGGTGGAGGCAGGATCGGCATCAATGTCAACCACATGCTCTTTGACATCCTGCATACCCTTGGCCATGCTTTGAAGCGATCGGAGAGCGCGGACGGCGAGTTGATGAGAGACTTCATCGGCAGAAGGAACATCGCCCGGTTGCTCAACACCGCGCAAGAAGTGGGGGTCGGACAGGTTCAACATGCTGGGCTGCTGTTTGAGCTGGACAGCACGCTCGCAGTCTGCTTTGATGATCGAGTAGAGGTTCTCAAAGACAGCCAGCTTCTGGTTCGAATCCGGAATAGCCTGAATGATGGAGGCGATGGCGAGGATGATACGCTCCTCCGCAAGGGAGTCGAGAACTTGTCTGCTACGAATTGTTTGGTAGTGCATGATGAATGCTGGTGCTTCGCTCGTGAGAATGCAGCGGCACGATGAGCAGAGAGTCGAGATGGATTTCGCAGAAGGTCCACCAAGAACAGGGTCGCCGACGGCTGCAAATAGCAGGTTGAGCGCATGAGGGAGATACTCGGAATGCCGCTCAAAGTACTCACAGTACCGCTCAATGAGCAAAAGACCTGTCTGGCGCAGACGTAGCGGGACCGGGCCTTGAGCCTGGCCGAGAAGATCAAAAAAGGGTGAAGCAAAGACCTTGCTTAACTCCACGTCATATTGGGGGTCTTCCGTGATACAGTCAGACAAAGATCCGAGACAGAATGCCGATGCCTCAACTTCAGCCCATGACTGGACAGAGAGGGCCTGGAGGAATAGACCTGAGAAAAATGAGACGAGGGTGAGGTTCTCGAGAGTGAAGATAGACTGTAGCATATCGGCTATGTCTTTTCTCGCATCCGTAAAGCCGACACGTTCATTGGAATCCCACTCGGCGAAAGTCTCAGCAGGGGGCCATTGTGCCTTCCTCCAGCAGTTCGACACGACGCTCTTGAGGTGTTGTTCAGCATGCGGGCGCCAGACGTTTACTTTTGCTTCTTCCTCTGAGTAGATATTGTCGATCATGGTTTCGACAAACGTGGCCCAGAACTCCAGGGCAGGGACGAATATCGAGTCCTCGCCCACCAGATAGCCATCAGCAGCGAGAAGACCAGCTAGTCTGCCCAGAAACCTCTGGGACCGCTCGTCTGTGCTACACATGAGATCCGACACCTTGGCATCACCATACGCAAGCATGAGAAGGCCAAACGAAATGCCATCAAGCTGATGGTCGCCGTGGATGACCCTGTTGTAGTGCTCTGCCGCCCACTCGCTGTCGAATAAGGAGGCCAGTGACGCATAATGTGCCTCTGTGAAGAATCCCGAATAATTGCTCAGTACGTCACTGAAGAGTTCGGCGGCCGGCTGGAATAGATCGTCGATGGCGAAGCAGTTGAGAGCCGGACTAACAAGTTCCCGTAGTTGTGTCACTAGAACATCGGTATTTGAGGACAGTCGCTGAGCATAGAGAATCCAGGCCTACGTGACCGTCAGTGACCGGTTCATCCATATCTGTAACCCTTGGTTAAATCTGTTTCTTTCACTCACCTGAAAACAGACAAGCGACTCCCCCTGGGTCTGGTAGGTGTCGTCTGATGGGAGGAATCCGCGTGCTAGCAATGAGGCCAAGTCGGAGGCATTACGAACGAGACGCTCGTGTACGTGGATGTACTTGATCGAGTTCATATCCGTCTTTCCGACTTCTTCAACAAGGGAGGTTGCGAACCAGATGGCGACCTTGAGTTTCGAAATTTCAAGATTGTTGACGATGATAGTGGTCTCTAGAGCGTCGTCCAATGCCTCGATAGGGGTAGCCCGTCCGATATCGAGGCTGTAAAGGAAATGCCGAAGGCAGTTGGGCCATAGCTGAGAAAAGTGGATGAAGAATGTGACGAGAGCAATGCACAACTTTTTGATGACAAAGGGAGCAACACCCTGGGCGCACGATGCTATTGTCCAACCAAGGATATTTTGGAGCAGCTCCTTTGCCTCATCGTCGGTAAGGTTGGCACTTATAAGGGTCTCAGTCAGTCTGAGGCTTCTAGAGGGGAGTGGTAATAGATGGCGAGGTTACCTGTCTTTATTGAGTTTGACAATGATTGTCAAGGCCGCATAGAATTTGATGTTGTCATTTGGGTTTCCAATCAAGCTCTGGGCAAGTTGCCAACCCTCTGGGGACTTTTGCAACCTCTGGAGAACCTCCTGGATGCGTGAGACGGTCTCAGGGGGGTTCGGCTGATAGAGAGCTATAATCAACTGTCAGCAGAAATGAGTCATGTTAGCCTCGTGGTCTCTCTACGGGCGTCCTGGTTCGTAACCCGCCATTCTCTTATCATAGTTCCTCTTACCTGTTCCACCTCGGCCAGACTGGTGGGTAATGGTAGTGGCTCCATTTTGATTCTCTACTATGTCGTGAGGAGGAGTGTAAGTGTAAAAATCCGTCCACGCTCGTCCACCTCGGCGAGGAAAAGTGAAGTCGTGTTGAGGAGGAATGCCAAGAAAGAGAAGTTGGTGGATCGTATCGGTGGGTCGTTTGGTTCCAGAACCGTGAGTTTGTTATCACTCTGATATTCAAGGATAGAGAGATGGGCTCTTGCAGTTGAAGATTGCGCTTGTGGTGTTGTTCGTTTTTGTTTCTCTTTGTGATGCCTCTTGACTTTTTGGAAAGATGTTTTACAAGACCGAAGTCTGTGGTTGTTGTTTCAGTTTTCGGTGATGAAAGACGTCGATCAAGTCGTTGACGTAACCTTTACAGACTTTCTATTTTTGAGTAATGACAGGTTTGTAACAAGTTATTGTCGACCTTGGTTTTGTCTCAAGAATATCGTGTGGTGAAGCTTAACCAGCGATATGGCTGACTGTGCTTGTGATATTTTTCGAGGTTGCTGTCGGCAAAAACAGAACAAGGGAGGCTCCCATCCCTCCAAACAAAAAACAGACTGCCGCCTGGCGGGTTGCCGCTGCGGCAGCTCCGCGCCACTTCCGGGTTGGACACAGCGGGGCAAGATGAAAGAAACAGTTTTTGTCACAAATCATCAGGTACGGGACGGAAGCTTCCCTTAAGCGAGCTTCTTCCCGTCCAGTCCTTCCGAATATGCTATACCATTCGATCGGGTATCCGGAGGTAAGCTTTTGATCATCAACAAGTGGATTGTATCCTCGTACATCATGTTGTCATGTCGTGTTTTGTGTTTGCACAAGCTGGCGTCCATCCAGAAGGTTAGTCCATCTGTTAGTGAAAGCTGCCTGAATACACGCTATCGTAGGGCTTCAGCTAACAGTAACGACCGGGACCACCCGGCGGAGGGCGGCCGCAGAGCCGGTGGAGGTGGAGTGACATGGCTCAAAATGGAAAGTACCTCTAGCTCCAATGATGGGCGTTGATCGTTGGGCGCAGAGGAGCTCCCGCGTCGAGATGGAGTTGAACCCAGCAAATCTGATAGGGAGGTACCTGCACACGTCACACTAACGTGCAGCATCGCTAGTGTTCTAAAGTACCTGCGATAACGTGGAGATCTAGTATCTTGCCCCTCAAGGTCCCGTCCACCAACTACGCCCAAAGTAGAAGTCCCCAACTTAGGTGACCCTCCAGTTCCAATCGTCCAAGTCAAAGTGATAGCTTCTCGGTAGCTGTTATCCTATTAAATCACTGCCCCCCTCTGGTCTGTCTGCGTGGCTGTCTCTCTTGCGACGTTACGGGAACTCATCTCCTCTCCATGCGCAACCTTTGGTCCTTTCCCTCTTCTTGCCTGACAGCAGTTGCGACCTCTCCTGTCCCCCGATCAGCCATCCGCTCCCAAGCCGCCAGAGTTCTACATAGTCTGCCCAAGGCCTCGACTACCTCCCCTCAGCCGTCACGTACGACCAGAGCATTTTCTCTTACATCAAGATTATTCCAACATCTTAAAGCCGCTTCGGACGAAGAGACCATGACTGTCAACACAACGGATCGCTTGGCCGCTCTGCGGTCTCTCATGAAGGAGCGCAATGTTGATATCTATGGTACGCCCCGTGCCTTTCTCCGCCAAGACGATTCCACTGGCCGCTGACCCTTCTGGAATCTCGCAGTTGTCCCCTCAGAAGACAGCCATGCCTCCGAGTACATTGCCGAATGCGACGCCCGCCGTGCTTTCATCTCGGGTTTCACTGGCTCTGCTGGAACAGCAGTCGTCACGCTAGACAAGGCCGCCTTGGCCACGGATGGTCGTTATTTCAACCAGGCCTCTAAACAGTTGGATGAGAACTGGCACCTGCTTAAGACCGGGCTCCAAGATGTCCCCACCTGGCAAGAATGGACAGCAGACGAATCCGCTGGCGGAAAGTCTGTTGGCATCGATCCCACTCTGATTTCCCCAGCGGTAGCCGACAAGCTCGATGGCGATATCAAGAAGCACGGCGGCGCAGGCTTGAAGGCCATCACCGAGAACCTGGTGGATCTTGTATGGGGAGATAGCCGACCACCTCGTCCCAGTGAGCCGGTCTTTTTGCTTGGTGCCAAGTACTCAGGAAAGGGCACAGCAGAGAAGCTCACAAACCTGCGCAAGGAGCTTGAGAAGAAGAAGGCCGCTGCTTTCGTCGTTTCCATGCTCGACGAGATCGCGTGGCTTTTCAACTTGCGCGGCAACGATATCACATACAACCCCGTCTTCTTCTCTTACGCCATCGTTACAAAAGACAGCGCAACCTTGTACGTCGATGAGTCGAAATTGAATGACGAGGTCAAGCAATATTTGGCTGAGAATGGCACTGAGATCAAGCCTTACAACGACCTCTTCAAAGACACCGAGGTCCTTGCGAATGCTGCCAAGAGTACTAGCGAGTCGGACAAGCCCACCAAGTACCTGGTTTCTAACAAAGCCTCATGGGCTCTCAAGCTGGCGTTGGGCGGCGAAAAGCACGTGGACGAGGTCAGGAGTCCTATTGGGGACGCAAAGGCCGTCAAGAACGAGACGGAACTTGAAGGCATGAGGAGGTGTCACATCCGTGACGGCGCCGCCCTAATCAAGTACTTCGCCTGGCTTGAGGATCAGCTAATCAACAAGAAGGCTAAGCTGGATGAGGTGGAGGCCGCTGACCAGCTGGAGAAGTTCAGAAGCGAACAATCCGACTTTGTTGGTCTTTCCTTTGATACCATTTCTTCCACCGGGCCAAAGTGAGTTTCTCTGTGTGATGTTTTATTCACCTCAAGATGCTGACATTAACGCAGCGGCGCAATCATCCACTACAAGCCCGAAAGGGGCGCCTGCTCTGTGATCGACCCTAATGCTATCTATCTCTGCGACTCAGGCGCACAGTTTTATGACGGAACAACGGATGTCACAAGAACACTACACTTTGGCCAACCAACCGATGCCGAGAGGAAGTCTTACACTCTCGTTCTCAAGGGCAACATTGCTCTGGACACGGCGGTATTCCCCAAGGGAACTAGTGGTTTCGCTTTGGATGCCTTGGCCCGTCAATTCCTCTGGGTAAGTGCTGACTTACTCCTAGCGGTATCATACCCATCCATGGATTGCTAACAATGACCTTAGAAATACGGGCTTGACTACCGTCACGGAACCGGTCACGGAGTGGGGTCTTTCCTAAATGTTCACGAAGGGCCCATTGGCATTGGCACCAGGAAGGCGTACATCGATGTTCCTCTGGCTCCTGGCAACGTGCTGTCTATCGAGCCCGGTTACTACGAGGATGGCAACTACGGAATCCGTATTGAGAACCTGGCCATCGTTCGCGAAGTGAAGACTGAGCACCAATTCGGCGACAAGCCGTATTTGGGCTTCGAGCATGTCACCATGGTACCCTACTGCAGGAAGCTGATTGACGAGAGCCTGCTGACGCAGGAAGAGAAGGACTGGCTGAACAAGTCCAACGAGGAGATTAGGAAGAACATGGCAGGCTACTTTGATGGAGATCAGCTCACGACGGAATGGCTGCTGCGGGAAACGAGCCCGTTTTAGGTGGTGTTGTGAAGCAGAGCTTCCAACCCGATCTTTGGAGTCCAAAGGCGAATTGGCTCAGTGCTTGGAAAGATGTTCGGCCCTTGAGGATTTTGGATACCCCCATAAAGATAAGACTGCCAAAATATCCACATCAAGTCTTCACTGGATGTGTTTCAATGGACGAGTGTGCGAAGGATTTCTCTCTCTTGTATGGGAAAGAGAGCTAACTCTGCTCCGTGTGGGCGTTTCTCAAACTGTTCAAGGAATCTCGGAAACTGCCTTGCGTCAAGGCTGACCGGGAAGCTAGTGATTTTTAACATGACCGCTGCTGATGTATGGCGCTTGGGCTGGTTTTTGGCACTCATGGTGGCTCTCATGTCTTTCAGATGGCTACCTGTCGTAGCATACAAGCGGAGGAATCAACACGAAGTTGGTGATTGGTTGTTCAACGGAGTGAAAGGGACGTTAATGGTCGTGGATGTTCAAAGTTCAAAACATTGGATATCCGATGTTCCAAAAAGCGTAAAATGATCAATGCATACAATGTATTCAGTTACCATCCAAGTCCTGATGCCAACTCCGTAGAATGCTTCCAGGATGATGTGATACGCCATTAATGCATCATGATGTGTAGAATTAATATGTGTTCCCCGTTCTTCTAATCTTGCTTGATCTAGAAAGACATAAAGGCAGAAAGAGCAAAGGTAATGCCGAAGGCAAGCTTAAAGGCAGCCTTGTGCTGCAATGCCTTTAGGATCTTTGACGAATTCACCCTGTTGCGAAGATGCAGCGTGTCTACCAAGTTGATGCCGTAACGAGACGCAACCTATTTCCATTGTTTTGTCAGTATCTCATCTTTCCTATGCCACTTTACGTGTCAAGATTTCGTCATAAAAAGTTGAACGCACCTGAACTAACACCATACCAACACCAGCCAACAGAACAAGCGTCTTGGAAAAGACACTGATCAAAAGTCCAGTGGCAAAACCTGCAAAGGCTTATATGTTAGCCTCCTGTAAACATCATCTGTACTTCCGTAGGTAGTAGGTAACCATACCACCCAAACTCCCACTAGAAAGCTGCTTGATCGTTTCCGGGTTCAACCACTCTTCCTTGTTGTTCTTTTGCGAATGAAGAGACCGCGACTGCTGCGAGCTGAAGGCGTCCAACTTCAGAGGCTGTTGTCGGGAGGCCAGGGCGAAGGTGGTTGTGAGACCGAGGGTGACGGGGACGACGTTGCGCCGGAAGGCGGCGCGGCAGGCTATGCGGGTGGCCATCTTTGGTGGTAGTGTGGTGATTTGTTGTGATGGGAATTGTTTGGTGGTGAAGTTCGTGATGAGACGTGAAGAAGTGAGATTTTGTTGTGTCACCTTCATGGACTTTTTGAGGATGAAAAGGCGGAAGGTAATAAGGCCGAGTAGGTAATCAGGAGCTACCTGTATGGAGTATTCCCTGGGCCGATCCCGTTGATGTCGTTCGTTCGTTGGTTGGAAGCTTGAAGCTCTGCTTGAAAGCTCAACAGTTCACCACTTCAGCAGCCAGCTACCTCTACACTACACGTGTACGCTAGCTACAGACGGTGACGTAATGAGGTTCCTGACAGGGATCCCGAGGAACCTCTTCAGCTTGAGGTGTTGTTAGCACCTCAAGCTTAGGGCTGAGTAAAAATATTGGTAGATGCCCCTAGATGTTGAGTAACGAAGTCTATCCGTTTGTGTAGACCAAAAAAGTACCTAAGAAATCGAGCATTGTGTGCCTGCTTCTAGGTACACATCAGCACAAGCAATCGTTACAACTGATTGAAAGTCGTTGCCGAGAGCGGACTGCCGACGGCACACCCCGCATTTTACGGGGTCCCACTATGGTACAAAGGTACTTCCAGCCCACGCGCTTGAAGGGCCCAGTCTTTTTTTGGTACCCCAGTGTTGATCAAGGAACGCGTCTCATGCGCTGCACTTTCCTCCCATCGACCTCCACCGTGCATCAATACGTACACCAACACCGACGGAATTTCAGGTTCGCATTCACGATTCCCCAAAGTTGTCCGCGCGGAGTTCCGGCAAATTTAATAGCACCGAACCATCTGCATATGCACCACCAACTGCCATGATTTTCGCCGTCACGGATCCTAATACAAGTATATAATCTTACCAACTTCCCAGACTTCCCGAGACCCAAGACCCGACACCGACAATCTCAGACGAGAACCCCGCGACACATTCACGATGCCCAGACCAAGAAAATCACGGATTGCGCCGTCGCAACCTACGGCGACAAGCTCCTCTGCCACACCACCAGTCCTCGCCAAACCGACTGCCAAAGACCCGAGCAGCGATATCTACGATGTTAGCGATCGAGAAAAGGAACGTGCCCAGAAGCGCGCCGCCGCCGTAGCAGCAGCCCAAAGACATATGAATTCCGATCAGGCCAAGGCATTGGAGGACGCGAACCAGAGGCGAGACCAAACCATGGACCGGCTGGTTAACATGACTTCAACAACCGGTACTGCCGACACCGACGAGAATCCCGATGCTGCGACTTCCAGACGTGAGGAAGAGGAACCTACCCGACCGGACCCACGAGCGCCCCGGCGACTAACAGGCGACACCTCCGGCCTGGACCTGGATGACGATATGTTTGACCTCGACGATAGCCTTGAAGACCCTACGATTACTGCACAAAATGCCGGTGGCTACAGATCCGCCAACACTTCTTCGTTCGATGTCGGTCTCTTCCAGCGCCACCGCCCACGACAAAATAGTGTCTCAGGCAGAGATGACGGACCTGTTAGGCCAAGTAGTAGGGGGCCCACTACACCGAGCGTCATGTCTACACTTAATCTGGGTCTTTTCAAGCGACGGGCGCGTGAGCCCAGTATCTTGGGAACGGCACAGAAAGGACGAAGACAGAGATCTCAGTCCGTGACCTCGCAGGTGTCGCGCATTCCCATGACGGATGACGAAGATAACATGGACGTGGATCGAGAAACTGCTATTGAAGATGAAGACTCGGGACCAGATGGCGAGTCGACACCGCTCGACAGGACGAAGAGACGGTCTGGTGCCAGTGCTTTCACAGGTGCAGCTTCGGGTGCTGATATCACGATTCCGGCTTCTAGCGGAGCGCTGCCTGTCGACGACGAAGAAATCATGGAAACCGGGTCTCCATCACGGCGCTCGAAAAAACGCAAGTCACTCGAAAGCCACCCCGGTCGAAACAAGCGAGGCAGATCATCGGTACATGAGCAACCTGTTCCTGAACCCGAAGAGGAGGAGAATGAGGTCATTCACCAGTCGATAGAGATGCGAGATGGAAGCGACAGCCCCATGCCATCGCCACTCTCAACACCCGCCCTCTCGCCTGTCCCGGACCATATGCCATACAGTCCTCCCAGGCAGTCCAGGCCTCCCCTCGATCCTAACGACCCAGTCAACGCCCCACCGGCAAGCGATTCTTCAGAAGCTGGAAGCCCGGTTGCTTGGCCATCACTTAACAACTTGACGCACAGGTCGTACAACACCCGGCGAGCAGCACCTGTTTACACAGAACGACTTCAGACCCCCGAACTGCTACCAGGCCTGGGCGCCGGACCAGTGGGAGCCCTGGACGCGGACATGTCCTCCGAGCTTTCCTCACCACCCTCACTCACACACTCACCAAACTACAAAGCTCCAAGTATCGCGAAGGCCTCGGCAGCTGCAGCCGCAGCGACGAAAAAGGCCACCGGAGCTGCGAAGAAGAAAGAAGAGGAGAAATTAGCAACGGAGGCGTTGACGAGCTTGCTGCCCGCCCGACGAAATCACGCAAAACCCGACAAAAAGCACAAAAACGGGAGGAACAAGGGGAACCCTTACGACATCACTAGTGACGAGGGCTCCTCCTCCTCCGAAGATGAAACTGCCGCCGACGGTGACGAACTATCATACGTCGCCACCGCTGCCGCCAGGAAAAAGAAGGAAAAGGCGCTTGCTGCCGGGAAGCAGAAGCAGCAGAAGGAAAAGGAAAAGCAGAAAAAGAAACCTCCACTTGGTACAAAACAGCCTGCTGCAACGACAAGTACCAATGGCAAAGCCGGCAAATCCGCCTCTTCAGAGCCAAAGCGGACGTATGGCAGAGCGAGTTCCGACAAGGAGAATGCTGATGGTGTTGTTGGTGCTGCGGGCGGTAGCGGGGATAATGAGCAGGATGGTGAGGACGATAATGACCAGGAACCAGTTTCTGCAATGGACGTTGATGAAGCTGAGGAGTTGCCGGAAACGACGCAGATGATGACGGAGAGACTGGGTGAAGAGCTGCAGAAGGCGGCGAAGAAGTTTAAGGAGGTGGATAAGTGGGAGTTGTCGTTTGAGGAGGTTACGCAGCCGAGTTCGCCTGTTCCTGATGCTAGGTGATTTGGTGATGTTGGATCAACAGAGTTTAAAGGGTTGGATTTCATATGAAATGACTTTTTCACGCAATTACCGTTGTGGATAGTGTTTTTATTGTTTTATACGAAGGACGGACGGGTGTCTGGTTTATTAGCGTTCTGTATACCAACTGGCGGAAAGCCGGATTGTTTTGTCCACATCAGGTCTTGCCGAAGGAGCTCATTATCGACATAAACGCGGTCGGCATGGATAAGTGTCTTGAATTGCACGTTTTGTCAAAGGAATAGTCACGAATCCTTTATGGTATTCCTGCCGTGGCTTTCCAATGGGTATTAACAAGTGCCCCGATTATGTCTCTACCTACCCAGTCCTCCATTCTAACGCCAGTAATGCCGTTTCGTCGTTCAAATCAAAGGCTTTAAACAGTATTATCTTGTATACAACGCTCTAGACACCTCGTCAAAATCCGCCCCTCAACCCCTACCTTGGCGGCGGACGGACAAACTGAGTCTGTGGTGGGAACTGCGTTTGCCCTGGGAATCGTGATGTTGTCGTCGTCGCAGAAATCCCAGGACCTAGGATAACGCTCTTAACTCCCTGCTTGATGAGCGGCAGCAGAGGCGCCACCTGGTTGGCATCACGAAGCGCGATAGTGACCTGATCCAGTTTGAGGCCTTGCATGAAGAGTTTCTGTTTCGCAAAGTAACCAAAGTCAGTTAACCTATCCCTTGGCAACCCCGTTCCCTTTCTGTTGTGAAAACTCACCGTCTTCACATTCTCAAACTTATCCTCCCTCTCCGTATACTCCCTAATCACCTCTTCCTTGTCAAAGTCCACATACACCCTCGTATCCCGCACCCGCACCAGCACGTTATCCAACCGCATGAACATCCGGCACAACAGCAACATGCGGTGCTCCATCACCCGAAGCTTCACGCTGAAGATACTACACCCGTTGTCGTCCAGCTCGCTCTCGTAAAGGACTACCTCGTCCGCGAAGAGGATCGGGTCTCGGCGCTTCAGGAGCTCAATGGGTATATCCGGTGTGTTTTCATCCCCGTGCAATTTCTTTTCCTTCTCCCCTTCAGCCCCTCCAGCTCCAGCCCCTCCGGTCGAGCCAGGCTTCTCCGTCCCACAATAATCCGTCGTATAACTCCAGTCAAACGGCTTAACTACCTCGCTGATGCCCGCGCTCGTCTTCTCGCGGCTCGAGCTCCACTCGCCCGCATACGCCACCCGCAGCATCTTCTCGCCCGTCTTGTCCACGCGGTCGAGCGCGTCCTCGGCGTTGAACTGGATCGACCAGCCCGTGGGTCGRTGCGTGATCGAGACCAGGTTATCGCCGAAGATCATCTCGGGGATCGGGATCCCCAGCCGCTCCGACATGGCGTCGATGGGACCTGATTTGAGGATGGGCAGCTTGCGCGTGGAGATGGCGAAGGTGCCTTGCACGTGCGTCGTTGTGGCGGCTTCGAGGGCCGAGGGGGAGGGGTACGGCTCGTTGAGCGAGGATATGTGGTTGGTTTTGACGGACGTCATGGTGGGCGGCGTCGTCGGGTGAGGGATTCGGTCGGTGCTTCGAGCGGAAGTTATGATTGCTGTGTGCGGGAGAGATCGAGGGCGTTTCGAGGTATTTGATGCCTGGTTGTTGCTGTGCTTGTGGCAATCTAGGAAGGCGGACCGTTATCTGAGGTCGAACGTCGAGCTTGGTACAATTCCCAGCAGTTGATGGTGCGAAGGCGGCCGAGATGTACCTCTTTTGTGTTTTCTATCTCAAGATGCAACTGGGGACTGTCAGAGGCTCGGAGCTGCTTGGAGATCTGGCGGGGTTTAGCGGGGCTCGCCCCGTTCAGCCCCAGGGTTAGCGCGCACCTGCAGGGGCGGCAGGGCTTGGAGCGTTGCTTGGATGTCAGGTTGGTCGCTGCGACGACATCTGCCGTCAAATGTGCTTATGCCAGATCCGAGAAAAAATTAGACAAATAAAATATTCAGTCACATTCATTTACGTATCAAATACCCCCAAGCCTCTTCAGGTTGTCAAGTTCAAGCGCGTGCCTTCCTGTGATCCTATGAACTCTGCTGAGCCTAAGTCCACCTTCCCATCATTGCTGGTCTCAGTTGTTTGTTCAGGGGGCCCAGGGGGAAAGTACGGCGCAGCCAGACAGGGCAGTGACTGTTGCTAGGCAACGGAATTGTGGGCCCCGGTAAATAAACCCCCAATCCTGGCACACCATCTGGGACTGGGAAGCGTCTCAACTCCAATCAGCATCAACTCCGTTGGCCTTGTGTGCAACCAACCTTGACAACCAACTTCAACCAACAAATACTGAACTGGCCTGCGCTTTCAACACAACGCCCTAGGAATCAAGTCTATCGCTTTTGCGCCCGCCCGCTATCCTTTCATCCTCTATGCAACATCCCACCTAGTCTTCCTGTCCAACCGTTTCTCGTTCGCGATCCCAGAAACGTCGCGCCCAAGATGGCGGGCCAACCGATGGAGTCACGCTTCGGGCGCATGTCGATACATGACGAAAACAATGACCCTAGCGATGGCGCTCGACTTCAGCAAAAGGCGAGGGAGCTCAAGTCAAAGGTATGATCTATACATCAACCTTTTCTCAATGGCTGGTCTAACTCAAATGCGCGATCGCAGGCAGGTCCCAGTCAAGTACCACACACGAGCGCACCCGGCAGGCCGAATCTCTTCAAAGTAGCCCTTCAATCGCAAAGCGGCAATACCGTAGTAAGCACCTCCGTCTCTGTTCCCTCGCAAGCCGCGCAAAAGAAGAATCCCCCCATCGTCCCTAGCGAACCTTCCTCACCACGAAAACCACAGAGAACCGTCCCCGTCGCGACGAAATCCTCGACCGTTGTTTCATCCGCCGCGCACAAGTCCACGACATACGCCGGCATCCGTAGAGTCGACGATGACGATCACGATGAACTATCCCAGCCAATGGCATCCGCCAGCGTTTCTTCGACAATGACATCCACATCCGAATCCTCCTCCAGTGCCAGCTACGATCAATCGATATCCCCCAAACAATTCCATCTCGGCATGTTCGAAATCGGTCGACCGCTTGGCAAAGGCAAATTCGGCCGCGTATATCTCGCGCGTGAGCGCAGCTCTGGTTTCATCTGTGCCCTCAAGGTGCTCTACAAGTCGGAACTGCAACACGGCACCGGAGTCGAGAAGCAAGTGCGTCGCGAGATTGAAATCCAGTCGAACCTACGACACCCCAACATCCTGAAGTTGTACGGACACTTCCACGACAGCAAGCGCATCTTTTTGATCCTAGAGTACGCCGGCAAGGGCGAGCTGTACAAGCATCTGCGCAAGGAGAACCGTTTCCCCGAGTGGAAGGCAGCGCAGTATGTTGCGCAAATGGCCTCGGCGCTCAAATACTTGCACCGCAAGCACGTTATCCACCGCGACATCAAACCGGAAAACATCCTGGTAGGCATCCACGGGGAGATCAAGATATCGGACTTTGGCTGGAGCGTGCACGCGCCCAACAACCGGAGGCAGACGCTCTGCGGAACGCTGGATTACCTGCCGCCAGAGATGATCCGGAGCGGGTCCAAGGATAACTGGTACAATGAGAAGGTGGACTTGTGGAGCTTGGGCGTGTTGACCTACGAGTTTCTGGTCGGCGAGGCGCCGTTCGAGGATACGCCGATTATGACGCAGAAGAGGATTGCGAGGGCGGATATGACCATTCCCGAGTGGGTGAGCAAGGAGGCGAAGGATCTGATCAAGAAGGTAAGAAGTCATTGTTCCCCGCATGGATGCGCTTTCGATGCTAACTGACTGTTTTTCAAGTTGTTGGTCCTCGACCCCGAGAAGCGTCTTCCCCTAGAGGAGGTTGAGAACCACCCTTGGATCTTGAAGCACTGCGTCAAGGGAGAAAGGGCCGCGAACCGGGAGAAAATGGCGAGCAAAATGGGCAACTGAGAGATGCTTCTCGGGTTTGCGTTTGCTTCGTCGAATGTCGTTATTTCTCAAGCACTGCGGAAGCGTGGAGCCTACTTGCATTGTCAGCTTATTTGTTTTCATATTGTATCACTGGCGTTCTTTGGCGTTGGAGCGAGAGGAAGAGGGCCAAGATCAGGCTGCCCTAAATTATCAGTGGAAAGGGGCTCATGAGTTACATTATCTGTGCATATACATCCCTGAGTTCCGGAATCTAGCGAATAACGGACTGGACATTGACTGTAGTTAAGTATTACAAGTTTAACCAATGTGGACATTAGCGCATCGAGTTTTAAGGTGCGACCTCAAAGGGAAAGGGAAGTGGTATCATTATTGTACAAGTCGAGATTGTTCATCGAGTAGCAGCAGCAGCAGTACATGGTATAAAACGCTCCTTCATCCGCGATACAGCCTCGGGATCACCTATAGATCTCCTCAAATGGCCTCTTATCCGAAAAGCATGAATCCCACACCTCGTTGACCACCTTTGTCGCATGTACATCGTCCTTGCACGTCGGCCGTGCCATTACCGACTGGATGGCTCGCATGCGTACGCAGTTCTGGAATTGTTGAGTAAGCGTCCAGTTGCCTCTGACAATGGACTCGCGTGTCCATCTGCACTCGCCGCTAAGCATTGATGCTCGGATCTGTTCAAAACACCCCAAAGGTTAGCAACTGCCCTTCCAGCTCAAAACAAAGCAGACGGACGGGGAAGGGAAACGGAAGGTCAACTCACCTCAGTACAAGCAGCATGCCTCAAACTCTTCTCCCCAAACCAATCCACCTTCCACCTCAGATGATCCCACGCATGCACCATCTCATGCGCCAGCGTATCCTCCAAGTGTCCTCGATTCCGCATCTCATTGGCGCACAACAAAATGCCATGATCAGGACTGAAACCACCACCCTGTCTCGCAACCTCTATCCTGTCCTCCTCTCCCTTCTCCTTGTTTCCGGGAATCACCACGATCCTGCTAGGACACCGGCGACACACGACATTTGTTTCGTCCAGCACGCCGTTCAGGTTGGCCACCTTCTCGCGCAGGAACCGCACCACGGGCGAGTTCTGGAACAKCCAGTCCCGGTCGGCCTCGCACCGCGCGCAGTCGCGCGCCTCGTTGGCTTTGTACCGGTCCTCCCGGTAGTGCTCGACGCCCTCGGGCGTGATTTGGCCGGTGAGGATCTTGAAGTAGTTCATCCACCATTGGATGGAGGGGTCGTAGCCGGTGCGGGAGGGGTCGTTGGTGAGGTAGCGGGGGAGTAGATCGTTGGCTGTCGTCGACGAGGAGGAGGAGGGTTTTGTGTCGTTCTCGGTGACGGTAGATGTGGGGAGAGAGGAGGGAGGGATGCCCGAGGACGCGGGCCCGGCGCTGGTGGAGGGCGCTGGTGACATGGTGATTGCTGTGAGTGCCGTCTGTTCGGAGGTCGTGTTTTGCGGAGTTGTGACAAGACGGAACGTGGCCGGGGATCGAGCAGAGGATGGGCTGGCTGGGTGTTGAGCAGCAGCTGGAGGTTATCGTTGAGGGTGGAGGCCAGTCGTTGATCTGCAATCGGATCGGATGGTGTCTGAGATGAGATGGGCACCTTGACGGGGTGGTCTCGGCTGTCGAATTGCTAGCAACAATGGAAGTCTGTGACCTAAAAAAAATAATTGGAGAATCAACGCAAAACAACTGCATGTCGTCACCACGTGGAGTGCCCTGACTTCCACTTCTCGGGAGTTCGCGACCTGCTAAGCGCGCAAGAGCCGCATCTCACGCCCTGTCGGAGACAACAAGGGCGGTAAGCCCGGGGCGGTCTGACCCTGAAGGGCGCTGAAAATGCCCTGTAACCTTGCCCTGAAACTGCTCTTGGACCCCGGCGCGACTCGGGGTTGCGGTAGACGTTGAAGTGGAACGGTCCGGTTTTGTCCTCACGTTCTTTGGCCCGGGTCCCTACCCCGATGTCGGCCAATGGCGCGGCCAGCATCAACAATGACTCGGTCCACTTTGTCAAGTCACGGCACCCACTGTGACTCCAGTTCCCCAGAACAGCACCCGAAGCATGCCCGTACCCGAATGCACCTTGAAGGGATCGATTCCGAATCGAGAAACGGTTGTTGACCGGTCAAGCTTTGGGTTGAGTGAAATTACACGCGTATAGGACAGCTGCAGTTTGGATTTTATAAGATGGAGACGGAGACGCAATACCACCAACACCACCATGTGTGTAAGTGCAGAACCGCATTCCCTTTTCTCATCTCACTCACCCATCCCCAGGATTGTCTTCTGCGTTATGAAATTCGGTCTCAGCCCATGGTTGTGAGGTGCTCGTTTAAGAGAGCTGTGTATTAATATCTTCTTTTACATGGCAGCCATGAGGGGTCCTCGCTCCCTTGGAGTCGTGATCAAACTCGGTGAGCGGAATCCCCCTTTTGTTTTGTTTTCCCTCAAAACATTACGAACTGCTTTAGGCTCATGTGATACGACATATACAACTCTGGATCTTACCAGTTACGGCTCATTGGACTAACATGCACTACCCCAGGAACCAGTTCCATTGTGGACGAAAAGACACATGAACCCCTTCTATCCAACCTCACCCTAATAGTCGAGACGGCGGTCAAACTACGAAAAGATGGGCACAAAGTCATCATCGTGTCTTCCGGCGCCATTGGAGTTGGTCTCCAAAGAATGGACGTTGAGAGGAGACCAAAACATATCTCGAAGTTGCAGGCAAGTCCTCCTAATTGCACAACAAGAAGAAGGATAGTTGACTTACACCATGACAGGCCTTGGCAGCTATCGGACAGTGTCGCCTAATGAGTCTATGGGACAGCTTGTTCAACCATCTCAGACAGCCCATCGCCCAGATCTTGCTTACGAGGAGCGACATTTCCGATGTGAGTGAGAATCACAAACCTTATAATGAACAACTTCCCGCTGACTTCCCTTCAGCGGTCACGATATCTCAACGCGCAGAACACTATACATGAGCTACTCGATATGGGCGTGATCCCCATCGTCAACGAGAACGATACGCTGGCCGTATCCGAAATCAAGTTTGGTGACAACGATACTTTGTCAGCCATCACCGCCGCCATGGTCCACGCCGATCTCCTCTTCCTCATGACCGACGTCGACTGTCTCTATGACAAGAACCCCAGAACCAACCCTGACGCTCAGCCGATCGAGGTTGTCGAAGATATCGGCGCCCTTGTTGCCGATGGTAAGTGTCCCTTTTCGCTCCCCTAGCCCAATGTCTCAAACAACATCCTGACCTCTGCTTCCACCTCCCAGTCTCCCAAGCCGGCTCCTCCCTCGGCACAGGCGGCATGTCCACCAAGATCGTTGCCGCCCGCCTCGCCACCTCCGCCGGTGTCACCACCGTGATCACCCGCTCTTCCAACCCGGGCAACATCCACAAGATCGTCAAGCACATCCAAGGCAGCCGCTCCCCGGCCTCTCTGACCACCCAGGTCAACCACCCGTCCACCGCCTCTCTCAACAACGGTTCCGACACCGGCACCTCCACCCCGGCCGCGG
>RANY01000498.1:0-25919 GCA_009805235.1 Neurospora pannonica FGSC 7221 | reverse complement strand
GTTGGAGGACACTATCTATCTGGAGGTAGTGATCAAGACGAAGCCGACGAAGTGATGATATACGATGGTACGACGTTCAGTTTGATTTTGTTCGTGTTATGTTGGATGATACGTCAAAGAGAACGTCATGAAATGGGTGTTTGGAGGAAGTACCCTTAGCTCCTCTACTTAAATCAAGAGTGGAAATAAGGAGGAACGATTGGTTAGTCAAATGGTTTCTGACCCGTAGGGATTCACCAGTGTTTTTCCGTTGAAAATTGTTTAGTATTATTATTATCAACATTATGGAGGTAGTGAGCACTTGTGTCACTCCCATCATGTTTTCACCCGGAACTCCTCGTAACTTGGAACATCATTAAAGAAGGTTTTCCATGATGATGTTCGAGCTTCAATGTTCGCCGTCAATATTGACGCCGTTACGCGAAAGACCTCGACGAGGAACCGACGTACAACATAGTAGTCCCTATAGACATCTCGATTGACGATAACACCCGAACCACCTACTAAGGACTTCAACATCGTTTGCCGACATCTTTCCAGAATCGTGTTACTCCTTTGTGTCTATCCACAGCAACGTCGTTCGATCCCGTCGCACCGTCTTCCGCCACGTAGGTACCTTTCACATGCGTACTCCATCTCTTTATCCCTTTTTCCGTCCGATCCGCCCATCCATTGCCCGTCCGACTTGACACAAAAGAAACACCAGCACAGCACACACGTCTCGGCCCGTCCCGCCGGTGTACCGTATCCATTGTCAGATGGATTATGCTCTCAATTCTCTCAACCTATAGGCTCCGGAAATTTTGCTTTCTCTTTGACGTTACCTTTGAGAAACGATAAGCTTTCCGCAAGGGCCTTGCTCTCCACGGGGCGGCCCGAAGGTGAGCTCGCTTTAACTGTTGTAGCTAAGCTACCCTTACCTCCAGCTATCTCTTCAGCGTATATCTACATGCAATCACCAAACACATCAGGCACATATAAGCAGTCATGCATGCGGGACAACAATTGTTCGTTCATAAACCATGTTTCCATCTGTCATTTTTCCATGACTAAGAGGCATGACATAAAAAGTGAGAAGTCTCAAATCGAGAGACAAAGTGGAAAAGTAAATGACAAGAAAATGCAGGGTCTTTTGAGGTTTTCCTACAAAACCTCCAAAAGACCCCTTCTCCTTTTGGTCACGGATAGCCATCCAACCAGAGAAACAAGAAGTAAAAAGAAAATCTAGTCTTTCGCCTTTATTGAAACAAGGCAGACTCATAAGCCGTGATGATGACAGACCTAATTCCCCATGCCCATCCGGATATATAACAAAAACAGAACCAAAGCCAAACATGAAACGCTCCGTCATGACCACCGGCGGTTTTGATTGTACAACAAACAACACACATACACAGTCAGTCCTTGCCTAGAAGACTGTCTAACCCTAGAACTCTAGCTCGTTTCGCATCATCTCACCCGTGTTAATCGGCTGGGGCTCGCTTATTGTCATGGGCATGCTCAGCGTCTGGAGGTTGTTGTACATGGTTGACTGGGGTGTCGAGCTGTTGCCGTTGCTGGGCGCTCCTGAGCCGTGGACGTAGCCGCCCTCGGATGTTGGCGAGGAGTACTCTTCTTCCTCCTCGCCAGAGAGGTTCGAGGTACCCTCAGAACCGTCACCGCGATCGTGTGTACGCTTGTGCCTAAAGAAAATACAGGTCAGTATCGTTGTTCACATACGTCCCTCCTGAGCAACTGATGTGTGCTGAGGTGTACGGTAAGTTGGAAAGATGAATACATACTGTGCTAGGTTGTCTGATCGGGAGAAAGCCTTCTGGCAGTATGAACAGACGTAAGGTCTCTCTTGTGTGTGTGTCCTCACATGTCTAGATGGAAAAAGTCAAAGGTTAGAATTGCGACAGTGGGAAGGGACATCCAAAGGATATGGTTATCTAGTCTTACCTCTTAAGGTGCTCTAAACGCTTGAAGACACGACCGCATGAGGGAATGGGGCAAGAGTGCGACTTCTGGGGATAAGGGCCAAGCTCCGAAACCGTGGCAGAACGGGCGCGGCGGATTACGCCGGGGTGGCCCTGGGACATCTGTCGCTCGCTCATGGGAGCAAGCTCGTCATCGTTGAGCGGGCCGTAGCTCTGACCCATGGGAAGATTCATGGGGTTGAGCGCAGGGCTGCCCTCGACAGTGGACAGGGGCGTACCATGCCTCGAAAGCTCGAGCATCTCGTGGTGCTGCTGGCGGGCCATGTTGATCGCAGGGTTGCTGTACGTCAACCCAGGGGGAGAGTTGTCCGCAGACTCATCACCCTCGGCCACGGGACCGACAGAGGCAGACACGGACCTCCGGAGATCTGAGGGCTTGTACACCGCAGGAGTGCCCGCTGCAATTGCTGTCGTGGCAGACAGAACTGATGGGGGAATGGAAGGGCGCCTCCTCCTTTGCTTATATGTTGGTGACCCCTCGATCACTGTGTAGGCGGCCATGGGAGAGTACCCTCTGGCATGGTCTTGAGACATGCTGCTAGACCCGTACGAGCGGGGGTATGATGGGGCCGCGAGGTTGGATGGCGGAAGCTGGATCATGCCATTGAGGGCACCAGCATTGAGGTGATCGGGAATGGCGGTATAGAGACCAGTCTCCTCATTGGCGATATAAGCGGGCTCACCCATAATACCCATTTGCTGGTGAGGAGGCGTCAAGGGCTCAAAGGAGAGTCCTCTCTGGCTATAGTCCTCAAAGTGCGACGAGACGAATGATGGGGCGGGCGAGCACTCCAAACCATACGCAGGCATGGAAGTGTGTCGCTGGTGCACCTGCGTGATGGGCACACCATTCTGGGTATACTGAACACGACCATAATCAGGTTCCCGCTTGACCATTGGCTGAGGGCAGGTCATCGCGGGCCCCATCGTCATCGCTCCGTAAGAGACCATGGCCTCCAGACCATCGGATAAAGGGGCCATTGACTGGGACATGGGTTGAGACATTTGCTGTCCCATGTTCTGCCCCATTGGCTGCATCATCTGCGATGGCATCGGCTGCATCATCTGAGGAGGAGGCATCGAGTCGGCGGCGCGCAGGATGGGCGAGGTGGACTGGGACTGAAAGGCTAGTTGCTGGGCGGGAAAGGAAGACGAGTTGGCCTGCTGGGCCTTGGTGAGAGACTCGAAGAGCGACTGAGAAGAATCATACTGGAAGGACAAGGCAGGCTCGCTAACGGCAACTGTTGTCGCCTCCTGGCCCATCTTCTCCCTCTTGAGGTCTCTCTCGAGTGCATCAAGGAAGAGCCTGTCATGGGGCACGCTGTACCAGAAGAACACCTTTTGCTTCTTCTGCGTTCGGATGCAGTTGTTCTTGTACAGGAAGTCCAAGAAAGGGCTCTTGGGCTCCTCGAGGGAGGCATCGCTTCCCGCCTTCAGGTTACGCAAATCCGAGAAGATACCCTCCTCAAACTTCTTTGAGTTCTTCACGGGGCGGCCGAAAGCCTGGAAGCGGAAAGACAGACACCTCACAATGTCGGTACCGGAGATGTGGAAGAGGTTGTTCCATAGCACGCAAGACACATACTCGCCGGTGGGCAAAAGGAACCTCCGGATGTATTGGTCTGGTTGCCAGTCGACGGGCGCGGAAATGAGGAAATACTTGACTAATCGGCGAGAAACGCTAGTATTAGCAAAGCACACATATCAGGGGGGGCATTGATGTACGTACGGTTATCAACCTGCTGCAGAGCTACCTGGGCGTCATGCGGAAGAGCTTGCTGGGCCTCAGTGCTCAGCATGAAGGTTTCGGGTTTTTGCGAAGCGGCAGCCATATTGGCATGCTGCGAAGAATACATTCCAAGCTCAAAAGCCTCCTCGATAACAAAATGTCGCGACGAGTGTCGTCGTAAACCACGGATAGTCTGTGATTATATAGATTGCGATGGACCGGGAACGATGTCTCGATCTGCAGTCGCTTGTGGCGCAAGCGAAGAGCGATATAGATAGTGCAGTGGGTAGCGTCAACGCGACCCAAAGAGAGCTGAAGGGCGGCGAAGCAAGACTATCGCCAAATGAAGCGATCGTCGTGGGGTGCGAAAGGGGGGATGGGAGGCGCTGCCTCTGTATATCTATGTATGTTTCTTTGGGGAGAAGAAGCGACTCGTAAGAAATCGCTTTTTTCGTGTGTATGCGTTGTCGTGTCTTTGTCTTTTGCGTTTTCGTGATCCGAGACCAGCCCGCGATACAGTGGAAGGATGCAAAAGATGCGATTCAACCCAAGCGCCTCAAGCGAATGATATCAAGGTGCGAGACCTTTCGACTGTCGGCCTCGAGGGCGGTGTATGTAGTAGAAGGGCGAAAAAGTAACCAGAACCAGCCAGGGTGCTGACGGGAAAGGCGTTTCCGACCTGCTTGTACAATGAATCGTCCACGCGGGAGAGTGCGCAGGTTTTGGTTGTCGACAATGCACGCCGGGAGCAGCCGCGATCGGGGTTATTGTTCGAGTAAGCCGTTGGGCGATGTCGTGGTCGGCCGGTGGAGGAGGAGGTATATGCGGGATGCGTGGTGGGAAAGTCGGGTGCGTGCCGGGCCTAAATGACGGAGACCTGACCGTCGTATAACGGAACAAGAAACAATTGGTGGTGGTTGAAGTGAATTAAGCCTAACGGTTTCCTTCTTCTTTTTCCTTGCAGCGGTGGTGCGAACGAAACGAAACTAATCAACAGGATTCTCCCAAGGATGGCCGGGTGATCAAACAGCGAGATGTTGAGCTTCTCCGGTGGTGGTGATGGTGGTGGTGGAAGGAGGAAGGAGGCAAAGTCTTGTCGCTTGGACTGGAACAATGCTGACCCAAGGAATGATTACGGTCGGTCTTTCCAGGGTTGTGTGGGGAGCAGCGACGGGACGGCGGCGAGCGGAGGGGGATGCTGTTATGGAGATTGGGTGCGGTATGTGCGGCCCCTGGTTGGAACTTGGGAGGATGGTCGACTTGTGAATCGATGCTTCGTGGGTGGGTGAGTCCAGCAAGTGGAAAAAGGAGAGAGCGTCTTGGGGAAAGTGCGTGCGCGCAGCGAGTGCAGCTAGCCAGCTCCAAGACAGGTCTACTCGGTAGTGCCTGGTGATGCAGGGAAAAGGGCCGTGCGAAGTAGGAAGGTCCTCCTGCAACAGAAACAGAAAAGGGAAAAAGAGGGTTGGAGAAGAAGAAGTCTTGAAAAGGAAAAGAGAGGAAAAGTCAAGAAAATAGTGGTCGACGAGAAGGAGGAGCAAGAGGGAGCGAAGAGGGGGGGAGGATGGGCGAACAACGGGGTTTAATGATTTTCTCTCGCTTGGGGCCCAAGTCTCCAACCAGAGTGGGAAGGCCAGACCAGGGTGTGCTATCTAGTATAAGTGGATGGATATGGCTGCTATTGCTGTGGCTCGCTGTGCTATGCTTTCCTCAGGAAAGGGTTGTTAGCCTATCGAAGCTGCCCATGCTATGAGCCTGGGTTGCAGCACTAACAGCAACAGGCGACGGTTGGGGCATGCGGCAATAAATACAAATCACAGACACCCGACGACAGACGTGCTGGATCTCGGGCCTCTATTCATCTTGTGTGTCACTGCGTAGAGTGTAGGCTCGCAGTTAGTGAGAGGCATCGTAGATGGACGGGTGGGTTAAGTCCTACCTATCCTGGCATCAACCACGATATGTACGGCAAAGACAGGAAGGAATGGCCCGTCGAGGCGTGGGAACAAGGACCCAACCTGTCAACGCCCACAGCTACAGCGAGATGGTGCATTCAGGCAAGGTACCAGAATGGAATCCAACATCCAGTAGTCCATGGTCCAAGCGCGGAACAACTCATTCCTGTTCACCAACATAGCGAGTGTCTATCGCGCGCGATAAGAGGGGGGACCTAGGTAATGGAGGGGTAGAAGTCAACGAGTTTTGTACGGCGAATTTATCACCACTCTCTTCTATCTGCACAAGAGAAGAAGGTGGAGGGCGGCCGATGGCAACTTTCAGTCAGTCCAGATCCATCGTCACCTTGGAGGAGTGTCCGTGGGTTATTCTGGTGGCAGCTGCGGGAGGGAGTGGCCATAGAAACCTACTCTGGTCTCACGGTGTACATCTATCAAAGCAGCGCTGCATTAACCGGGGTGGATATCAGACCACAAAAAGTGACTCTGCTGATAGGCTGGTCCCTGAGTGTACGTGCTCGTGCTCGCTGGGATGCAAGCTGGGGTGAGCATGTCTCTGAACGGACCGTTGTCTTTCTGCCTTTTTTCTCTTTCCCGCTTCTGCTTGCTGTCAGTGAATCGCAAGAACAAATTGCTATCAATGCTATTTTTTCTTTCCATGCTGGCATCATGGAAGCTTCGATGGCCTTTGTTCCGAATGCTGGACATCTCATCCCGCTCTTTACCATGCTGGTTGTTTTAGCCCGATACTGGTCCTACGTGAAGCTCTGAATTAAACCTGGACTCTTGTCATGACTCGGGCCCAAAGAGCTGTGGGCAACAGCCTCCAGCTTCGGCATCCAACGGCGTGCGCTGAAGTGGAGCAAACAGTGGCGTAGTAAACCATAACATATACTACGAAGGCTTGAGGATATCGCGGCCTCAACAATAACCACTATCGGAGGAAAGAGGACATGACGATGTTAATGCTGTTGCGTTGTTGCTGTTGGTTATATGGCAAGGACCGGTCAACGATAGTTTAGATGAGGAGAGCCTCACCCGCTGCATGGCGCATAAGATTGTGTTTGGTTTCTCCATCTGCTTTGCTACCTCTACAGTACGCCAGCCTACGATACTTGCTTTTGGTGGCAATACTGTAGAGGGAAATGGAAGCTAGTGATGATATCGTGATTACATTCTGAACAGAGATGTTCATCTTCTAGAACGCTTGGTGATGTCCACGCCTTTCCGGAAATGTTCCATTGTTATTCCGTTTGCAAGGCTAGTTCAAGTTTGCCCACTAGCGGTACACGGTCAAAAGAAGCGAAGGTATTTGAAGATTTGTTGTGGTTACAAGTGTTCATCTTATCCCGCCTTGTCTCAATGAACTCACAAAGAACAGCCATATAAAGGCACTTGCCTGGTGATGGACTTGTCGCAGCTTATTTTCGCGTTTGTTTATGGAGTTTCTGGAGTAGTGATCCAGTCTTTCCGATTGAAGAGCCGATTGAATGGACGGCATACAAACGATATGACCCGAGGATTCTTCAGGGGAAGTTCTCTCTTCCATGTTCGTGAACCACCATAATTTCCGCGTTCTCGGAAATGAGTGAGGGTACGGCAGGCATCTTAATAGGACTCCCTTCGAACTATATGTGCTAAGTACCAAGGATCTTACAATAACACAGTACGTATGGGCATTGTTGTTTTGTTTGTTAGCAAGGTGAGCAGGGTGTCTTCTTTCGGGCTCCAAATTGCTGTAGAAAAACAGTCGGGCTGTCCGAACGGCGCAAGGCAGACTCAAAGATCAGAGTAATCCGGACAATTGCAGTCATTTGACACTTGCAACGACGGGCAGTCTCGTGATGTCCGGACACTTGATGTGTTTTCAATGGGGTAGAGGCTATCTGGATAGTGTCAAAGTGTGCTAGCGACCAGCAAAAGCACGAGCCACCTCAACGACCGCCCACCTAAGAATGGGACTCGACGTTGGGATCTGGATCTTTGGCCCAGGGGCAGCTTCCACTTCCTTTCTGGAGTCAACTGGAGCGAAATCTCGACCATGATTGCTTCCTCGGTTCGGCTCTTCCTCATGGCTATCCATCGGCAGAAAGGTGGAAATCCGCGACGTGGAATAACATCGTACGAGATGATCACCTTGCGAGTCGTGCGCTTCTCCATCTCTTTCGATCTTTGCAGAGACAATCATCGAATCCCAAAGCGTTGTAGGCGGGTTGATGGACGGGCAGGAACGTGGTGTCTGCTAGGTATGCATGCAAGTGCGTCTAAAGCACCTGCTAGAAATTCCCAGTGGGAAAGTGCATAGCATTTGTCACTGCCTGGCATCCGCATCGAGATAAAACCAAAACCAACGACATTTCTGTCGCGGGGAAAAGTCAAGTTTAGGTACTCGAACTCTTTTACACCAACCGAAAGTTGTCCGTTGTAACCAGCCCGGCACTCGGAAGTAACCACAGACTCCCGACGACTCGCACGTTGCGTGTCCGCGGCTGATTTATTTGGCAACACGGTCAAACAGTCGACACAACGACTCGGTTCCTGGTCTTGGAGGCGAACTCGGTGGCCTCGTTCAATCTGGAAGCATCCAAGCGGCAATGTGCTCGAGCGGCGCGGGCACTTGGCGTCGCACAGAACAGAGGTAATCATGATATTGGATTCGGTTTTCAGTTCTCCCGTGTCCTCCTCGGTTTGTGTCTAAGACCTACCTCCGTGTTCATCGAATGTCTCTATCATCATGCCTTTCCAGTTGTCGCATTGGATTCTGCATGGGACCATGTCATCGAAAATGTTCCTCAGCTTGTTACTCTTTGCTAACACGGCGCACCTCAGCCTGGTTCATACCGTGACGAGCCCTACGGTACTACTGAGATCATCTCCCACAACCCAAGGCCAAAGAAAAGAAAGCCCATGCGCTTCTAGGCTTCTAGGCACTTCAACGGCCTGACTGGATCTCGTCATTTCTCGGAGCTCTCTTCTGTTGTGGTGGATGCTCAGAAACCAAGGTTCGCTCGAGCCAATAAAAGTGTTGCCACGAAGAGTATTCGACCATTGCAGAGGCCGTTGCTGAACCGTGTCCCCAGCCACGATGCCAATCCCACCCAGTCAAAAGTCTGAAACATGCTTCAGAAATAGCTCTGGGGGAGAAGGGCAAGCAGGGATCTGACTTTTTGTCGGCGCCAAGTTCCAACTCTCACAGCACAGCGTCCAGCAAGCGTCCCATGCGCCCACTGAGAAGTCGACGAGCCCACCTCGACCGCAATGCGAACCGCACCCGCCCTCGGCCAGTCAGCAGACTGTACAAGAGATGCGATCTGGGTGATATTTGGGGCGGCCCTTTTGCTCCCCCATTGGGTGTGTTTTCCACGACCACGAGAGCTTCGGATCACAGGAATGACTGGCGTCGTTGCGCAGCTGGCAGACCCCACTCGCAGATGGGAAGTGCTGGAGGTTTTCCGATTTGATCAATTCACACCCTCTTCCTCGTCTGGACTGCAAGCCACTTAACCGATAATGCTGGGTCAAGCAAGAACACCAGCCAGGCACCCAGCTGGAAACCTACTCGCCCACCCCCAGAGCAATTCAACGGCCAGGTATAATCAAATGAGTCTTCTTTGCTGCCCAGACACTGCTCTTCGTTACCCATAGGTCAACTTTTGCAAATGCGTCGGGACATCCATCTTGGCCGCTTCCCTTCGTTGTGGAAAGAGCTTCCTATCCGACACAATGGCCTAGGAACAAAGCTCTGCCCGGCTAGGCCTGAGCTTCTCGGGACCTGGCTACGGGCCGGCTGCCGATTGCCACGGACAGGACGGGACCGCTAGGCCTGCTGTAGGGAGAACTGGGGGATGTGCCCTTGCTTTTTGGACGGATCCCCGCGATGTGATGACCAGCATATTCCGAAACACGAGAGTGCCTGTATCAGAATATCTACGGCGCACCTATCTCAGCGGTTTGGCCCTTTCGGGTCGCAGCTAGCCAACGATACGATTTGTCATTCGCCAGAATACCTACTGACGATTTCGACAATGTCCAGGAGAAACATCATCAAGTACCGTCTTCCCAGGTCACGCGCAGTTATGTTGCGGGCTTCCCATTTACGACTTAAAGTTGAGGCACCCTACAAGCCAAGCTTTGAGTTGCTAGGACGTTTTAGAGATATAGTTTCTTTGATGGTGACACAACCATAGACGCAGTAAACAGTGGTATCCAGGGCCTCGCTTGCTGTTTTCCCTGATGGGATACGGCCAGTCGCAGGGTGACTACGTCTTAAATCCAAGAATAGCATCACCGACTTTGATGGCCGACAAAAGTGGTCGCAGCTCGCTGGCCCCAGTCTTCCTGGAGAGAACGAAGGCCCAGCACGAAGAAGAAAAAAAAGCCGCGGGTGGTTTTGCGCCGCACGTCAATCTGTTGGCTGTGAGCCTCTGTTGACGGTTGTGATTCGGCCATGCCAGCGGCAAAAAAAGCGGGATTAGTTCAGCCAGATGCAGGTACCGGGCGGATCTACAGTTATGCAGAACGAGATCTGTAATCTGTGTGGCCGTTTTGTTTGGCCTCAAGACTGGTGGACTCAGTGGCACAATGACAGACCCCGCGCGAAGAAGAGAACTGCAAGATGCTAAAGTGCCAAACATCGTCAAAATCTTCAAAGTGGTGTGGCCGATTCAAAGGTCAACAAAACATCGAGAGGTGGACTTGGAGGTGTGGGTGTTGGATTTGGGGACGGGCGGCCCGCAAGGTGCCTTTGGCGCTATGACGCCCCTCCAAGCCTACAGTGGGGTTAGTGTAGCGGGGGAAGGAACAGACAACAGGGCCAGTAAAATGTCTCTGGCCTTATCCGTCACTCTAACCACCAAGCATGGAAAGAGCAATTGGTAGGTACCTGCCTCTATTGCAACACCGACAAAGCTTTCCAGGAGCAGCTGCCCCTGAGGGCGTTGAAGAGTTTTCGTTTGCAGGAAGTATGGAGCTCCTTCCATCCCACAGCAGAAAGAATGAGGAAAGACCAAGGAAGGAAATGGAATGTGAGTCCGAAATGCGTTTGATATTCAGACTTTGTCTTGGACACATCATGACGACAGTCTGGAGTCTCTCCCTGGATGCGAACTGAACTGCTTTCTGATCTTTACCTCAACGAGTCAACGTTGCCATCCCTCGACCAGTCAATGTCATCATCACCTGGATATCGCTTCGGTACTTTTTTTCTGATCATCCCACTCTCAGTCCGGTTCTCTCACTTTTCACTTGGCGCTCATTCGTCTTACCTTCGTCCTAGGGAGATCATGATCAAGAACATGATTGATCTGGACGGCGTTCCGTCGAAGCGAACGGTACGTGATGGCAGGTGCCAAGGCAGATCCTGAAACAGAAACAATGACGCCGGTGAGGTCGACGAAGCGGGAGCTCAGCTCTTGAAACAGAGGCTCTTCGGTCGCAAGAAGCGCACCTCTGCAACGTCAGCCAGGACATCGTCCAGGGCAACCTCCAGTCGTTCCCCACGAAGTCTCCCCGTCCACCACGACGGCCAATCGGGTTTGTTTTGGTCCTGGCGAATCCTGTCTGCGTGCCTGCGGTGCCTGTGGTGCCTGCGTCCATATCGCATGAACTGAGAAGCATGTACTAGCATGCCATCGCGTGTCCAAAAAGGGGCTACAGTACAATGCGACATGACCCCGCAAACATGCACGTTAACATTACAGAATCAGTGGACGCAGGAACCGGCATTTCCGATTTTACACTGACTGTCTTGCAGGACTTGGGCCTCGTTTAGCCTAGTATTGCCTAGTACACCACCAGAAAAGATTACCACTCTTTGCGCTCAGACTCAGCAGCGTTCTTGTGCGCCCAGCTCGAGGAGGAGGGAATTGCCAAATCCAGCTTGGATGCAACCTGGGGGTAGAAGGTGTGAAACAAGCGCCTTTTGGACCAACTGTGGGGATCGAGTCTTGGGGAGCTTGATTCAGCTTTCAGGGGCCACAGAGAAGATGAAACGAAAAAGGGCCGTCACAGCTTCTTCCAGAATCATGGTCGTATTACGTAAGGCGTCGTTCAGAACAGAAAACGGTCAAGCGGACCATCGCCGGCGAGCCATGGAAGCCGGGGAAGGAAAAGGCAGGAGAGAAAAGGGGGTCGCATCGGCTACGGCGTCCCTTGCAAGCTTCCTCACGACATCGACATGTGGGTAAAAGCCCGAAATTATACGGCTGCTTTCCGAGAAACAACAACCTCGCAAGGATGAAAAAGACACTGACAAAGCCAGGATCAGAGAGACCTGGACCATTTTCGGGTCATGTCAATGTCGTACGGCTTTCCACGCCAGTGTGTTTGTGGACGAGTTGACATGGTCTGGGATGAGTCGGGCAAACTGGTCAGTGGTGCTTTCCGAGGACACGACGACACTGCATTGCCAACCCTCGAGGCTGGACCTCATTCGGAATTCCACAACACCTCTGGCCATCAACTATTCCGGCTTTGGGAATATTCCGAGGCGTCGATATGCTGGGAAACGGGTCGGCTGACCAAAAAGGTCAAGAGACGTGCCATCGATAAGATTGAATGTCCGTGCGGAAGAGCAAGGCTCAGGCTTGTCATCGGCTACGGGGTAAAAGGTCCCGTACCCAGGGCCATCCGCCAGCACGGTACTGGGAATGTTTGTGCACCAGACAAATCATTAATCGAACAGAGTGTCAAGCGTGCACACCTCGGTTTGACCAAGAGAAGCCACTAATAAGTGATGGGTTTAGGTTGATACCGATTGCCCCTTTCATGTGGGGTTTGGTGATGCATTCAGCTGCACAAGAGGCCGCCCCCAAATAAGCTGGACGACACCATCTCAGCAGCATTCTACGAGCCGCATTATATCCGGATACAACCACTTGAACCACGATGTATGGGAGAGGCCGTGCGTTAAGCGGTCAAGGTCGCCTCTTATCTTGGCTCATCAAGCCTACTTATCAACAATGAGGACAACCATGGATGGACCCTGGGACCGGGGACAGCATGTTGGTTGACCACAGCAAGGGATCTGAAACATACGTAGCAGTCACCGGCACTAAACCCAAGGTTACTTCGACGTGTTTACGACTGTGATTGAGAGACTACGGGGATCTGGACGGTGCTCCGACTCATGGTATGCAACGTCCTTACGGGTGTGGCAAGATGTCAAGCAGTGAAAAACGAAAGCACAGTTACCCACACTGCTGACTGGATATTCAGGTGGATTGTTGTTCATTGGACTTCCATCATTGGAGGATCGGTGTTCGATTCATGCCTTCAAGGTCATCTGCCAACTAGTCAAGTGACTTCGGGGTGCGTATGTCCGGAGAGGCAGGCGTCGAGTGTCTTGCCTGACACTACCAGCAGAGGTTTATGCACCATTTGTCGCGAGGAAGTGTCTCCTCAATTTCCTTCTCGTCTCTCCAACCCATAACATGATCCTCAACGAAGCCCTACCCTATGCGTTACAATAGACGAATACCAGCCTCATGATTTATACATACTTCAAGACGATCATACAAGCCAAGGAAGGCGGGATCGACCATCTGAAACGGAGGGTATCCCAGCAGCTCGATCGCTCTCCGCCCGGTAGTTACCGTTGTGGTGATGACAGAGATGAGCTCCCCCTGTTGGACATGGTTCTCGACCGACTCAAGGGTACGATGTTGTGGTGGCTCAGTGGCAACATGTTACGTGGACATCCGAGAAACAACCAACTCCATATTGTGCTCCTTGTTCTCTCTTGCCCGTTATCTTCTCACTCGAATAGGGAACCATGTCGCCTATAGTTGCCGACCTCTACGGGTTCCCTTGTTTTCGGCCCAATAGAAGAGATTGTCGTTTACTGTTGCCGTTTTTTTTTGTCATTCGAAGATTCTCATAGCTTGAAAAGAGTTTCATCGAATACCCCATGTTGGAGACATGTTCTCGTGACATTATCATTTTCCGAGTGGAAGAGGATGACATGCTTTCTACACAATGGACAGAACTCTTCTGGGCGTGCGTAGTATCTTCGTCTTTGAACATCAGCCGAAAAAGACATAGAGGGCTCGGCCTTGCCAAGGTGGTCTGGCTGGGCTAGATGAACGTTGATGAAGATAGTCAAGGAGATGATCAGTGTCCCGAAGATATGCCGTTAGCAACGGTACCCTTGATCTCACGTTTACAAACATCAAACAGAATTGCGTACAATGGTAGACTAAACCAGCTCTTCCAGTGTCTTCTTGTTCCATAGATTGAGTAAGTGTAGTGGCTGTTTCTTGCCTTCAAGGTTGACATGAATCAGTGGTATCCAGGGTCTGAGTAAGTAAATACATACTGGTTGGCTTGTACCTGTCTGTGCTTTGACGACGCAAGGTATCATCCACAATTGCAGACAGGCACAAGCTGGGGATGTGCAAATGTAAACACTGATCGATCACTCGACTATCAAACTTCGGGTGACCTTTTGTCCGAAAGGGTGAATAAAGTTATGTCCTCATGGTAAACAACCCACAACTCAAACAATCAGTAAGGGTTAGGGTTTTGTATGCACTCGGAACATAGATGGCCAAAAGGGGGAATGTTCGAAGTGGTTGAGAACACTCAACTACTGTTCGACCACATTGTTCATCCAGATTGAACAGTTATTCGTGAACGGACAAACATGCCCGAATCTGTCGGAGGCAGCCTACCCCACACGGATCAAGCGTTGAAGTTTCCAAACTGTCAAGGCAGACTTGGACCCTGTCACCCGGGGAAGCAAACCTCAAACCCGTGAGATTGCAACAGCGAAGTCGAAGAATGTGATGATGAGATCTTGTTCCCTGATGCCCATTGTAATTTTCTGGGTGGTTTGGATTTGCGCAGATTATATGGTCGTTGATTCGACTCGCTTTCGGATTTCTCGTGAGGGTTCTGATGGGCGTACAAAGCTCCGTTTTCAGTATGACTGGTACGCCGACAGCGAAAACCGGTGGACTCTAGAGGGGTTTAGGTCAACCTTGGATATTTGAAGAGCAGATACGGCATGACACTGAACTGTCAAGTCGTCATAAGAGAGTAAAGCTGCTGCTCTTGATTCCCCTTTGACCTTCCACCTCACAGCTGGTCCGATTAGAAAGAAAGCTCCCTACATAACATGCCCCATCAGGCGCACATATTGAATAATAAACCTCCCATAGTGACTTGAAATTCGTAGAACTTGCTGTCGCCGACTTTTCCACGATACCCTCCCATTTTACATAACCCTACCCTATGCTTTCATGCAATCCCAATCCCAACCCCAATCCCACTACATAGGACCAACACCCAAGTAATTACTCGTAAAGCTCCAGTCAAAGTCGTCCATAAACGCATTCCATTCGAGCCGTTGAAAGGGGTCTGCCAATCCGAGAGAAGAGTCGGGGTTGTTTCCTAGTCTTCCGTCTGCTTTGAAGGAGTTAGCGTAACCGTTAAGGATTGTTGGCAAGGAACACCGGGTAGAAAGAGGAGAAAAGAAGGGAAAAGAAGGGAAAAGAAGGAGGAAGGAAGGAAGGAAAGGAAGGAAGGAAGGAAAGAAGGAAAGAAGAGAAAAGACTTACGAATACCTTCACCACCCCCATCCCCATGCATACTCTGCACCTCCTGCCCATTCATACCACTAGTACCTTGGTATTGTCCTTGCCCCCCTTGCTGCCCTCCTCCTTGACTTTGCCCATACCCTCCGCCGCCGTAAACTCCAGTACCATGCTGACCATGCTGTCCCTGTCCCTGCTGTCCCTGCAGACCCAATTGTCCTCCTCCCTGCCCTCCCTGATGTCCCGGGGGATTCATCCCCATCCCACCAACACTCGCCCTAGCCTTCTCAACATGCTGCTTCCACCTCCTCAAACACCCAAACGTCAAACTAGACCCCAATCGATGGCGAAACACCGTCGTGGCTCCTCGCATCCCATCCTGCTGATTATTGGGGTGTTGACTGTTGGTGTCAGGATCGGTGGGGTCTAATAAAGTTTCGTACCGCGGCAGGTGCGAACGCATGTTCCAGTACTTTTCTACCATGTTTGAGGCGCGCATGACCAGGTCGTCGCGCTGGACGGAGCAGCACCGGAGTATTCGGAGAGCTTCGCGGACGAAGAGGTCGGCTGTGTCGCTGGAGGTAGTCGTTTTGTTACCGTTGTTGGTGTTGTTATTGCTGTTGCTGTTGCTGCGGCTGTTGTTAGTGTTGCTGTTGTTGCTGCTGCTGTTGCTATTGTTGTTGGAGGTATCGCCCATGTACGAGGCATTAAGTGCATTACTATGATTCTTGGTATACGGAGGCTGAGCGAGGTTCAGCGTCATGAACACGCAGATGGCGCTGAGCAAGGTGCGAAAGACAAAGTTGGGGGAGTAGTGCAGGAAGGCGGACTGGCTTTGGAGGGAGCGGGCTTGGTTGATGAGGGCTTCGGCGGTGGTGTAGCACTTGATGACGTTGCGCTTGAGCATCTCTTCGCTGTAGCCGGGGAGGGGCATGAAGTAGTAGGTCTGGATTTCGAGGAGGGTAGAGAGGAGGATGAAGTTGTCGAGGTCTGCGCTGTGGTGTTAGGGATGATGATACCCTAAAACAAGTTGAGTAGGATGGATGCTCACCTGAGTTATCTGGGTACAGTAAACATTGGATTTTACTGTACTCCTCTTCCATTTGCGCGACTAAGCGGTGTGAAACACCTTGGGACTGTTCGAGAGAGGCTGACATCGTGCTGATGAGTTTGTTGGCGAACCTGGCGGTTTCCAGGTGCAAGACGAAGTAGCGAGGCATCGATATCGAGCTACTTCCGTCTAGAAGTGAGTCTATGGTCTGATTGAATAGCAGACTCGGAGACGGGCATCCCATATAAGCAGCAGCTCTGTATGCGAAGGGTTAGAACGAGTCCATACCTGGAGTAGAGTATTGACTTACCGGTGAGATATAATGGCACACCCGGCCCATGTGTACGTTGCCTCCTCATCGGTCGTATCGACTTTATCGAGAAGTCCGGTAAACTCTGTATGAGCACCACGGCCGGTGTGAAGCCCTGTCAAGAGAGCCGAGTTCATGGCTATGCCAGTAAAGATCATTGACGGGTCAGTCAAAAACCTGATATCGGGATTTGGCCATGTCGCAACGAGCAGCAAGGCGTTTATGATGGGCAGCTTCAGCGGCGGCCGTGATATCGCGTTCCATATTTCCGGCAACAGTGAGTCCATCAAAAACTGATATACCGAGTCATCCTTGGCAAACCGGCGGCATGCCGTCATGATGATGGCCCAAAAGAGTACGTGACCCATCTCATAGCAGATATCTGGATCCCGCTGGCGAGCGACGGGGAAGTAAGGGTGAAAGTGCTCAAAGTATCTATCGAAATAGTAGTTTATGTCGTCTCCAGAGAACACGCGTGAGCCGAGGGCTCTAGGCTGAGCTGGACGCCTGAGCCCAGCCAGACTGAAGCTAACAGAGGCAGCATCGCTTGCTCTGGGGGTAGGAGTAGAGGCTTCGCTGGATATCGAGAAGGGCCTTGGCCGAGTGAAGATGGGAGGCGGTAGTGTTGGAACACCAAGACCAGGAAGAAAAGGCCCGGGTAGAGTTCCAGGGGTAGGTAGTCCTCCAGGTAAGGTTCCAGATAGGGTTCCAGGTAGGGTGAGCTGTGGTAGTGAAGGAACTGGCGGACTCGCGCTCGAAAACTGAACCGGACGTATAGGGGGCAGTTCGGTAGTTAGGCCGCCGAGTGATGGTCTCGGAGCAACAGTGTTCTTGAGTGACTGGAGTTCAGCTGCCAACTCTTCCAGCTTGCTATCAAGAGTTAGCCATTGTCTTACTTAGTTAGGGGTACCCTAACCCTGGACTTTTATGTGACCAACCTCTTCTTTGACGCTCTCTTGTAGTTCTTGTCCACGATACACTCAAGGTCTAGCTTGGTGCACCGCAGACACTGCTGTCCCGGAGTAAGACTTGCATTACATCTCACCTGTGGAGTGTGTGTGTAACGTTAGCCAGACCAATCATAACGGGGTCTCATGGTGGGAGCAAGATGAGAGAAAGGCATGGCATAAAAACAGAGCGGAAGGTCTTGAGCAGATCACACATCAGGCCCAAGCTACTGCTGCCATGTTGATGGGAAAGCGTTGTTCATAGAGAATCCTCATACCTTGGAGTCTCGGCACCGAATGCAGGCCGTGTTTCGCCGTATCCTAGGTGGTGTTGATCCTGTTGAGGGTGGTGGTGGCCCTGGGGGTAGTGACGAGCCGTCTCTCGGAACCGGTTTCGGCGATGCATCCCGTCCAACGGTCCCGGCTCCGGCGACGGTCACGGTATCGGCAGAAGTGACAGGTGGAGTTGCAGAGTCGGGGTTCCTCGGTAGGGCCATGGATCGAGGTGGGAACGAGGTAGTCTCGAATTGTCAAGAGACATTTAAGACTATCTCAATCAAGAAGGCGATGATTCTTCAACACGAAGCTGACGGACCAAAGAGACGCATAAAACTGGAGCTGCTATAGCGGATTCGGCCACCGCCAAGTATACAAAGGCGACAGGTCCGATACAGTCAGCGACCCGCGAGTACAGCCATTGCCTTGCAATAGCCCGGGTTCCCCTCGGTTGTTGCCCGCCTGTAGTCGCGGTTGCCCGGGAGTCGTGGAAGGTGCTGTGTCACGTGGAAGAGCCTGGAGTACCCGCTGGAAGGAAGGTCCAAACCACTGGACTTTAGGGCGCTTTGTTCCTCTGTCAGTGCGTAAACATCAACAACCTAACCCACTGAACTTTCCATCGCAAACGGTCTCGTCGCCGACCCAAGATGCAACCTCAAACTTCGGGCCATTTCCATCCCACAGGTCGCGACTCAACATCCACATGAAGAACCAAACTGATGGATAGCATCATATAATGCGCAAAATCAATCAACATGGCCACCCCCGCCGCAACACCTGGTCCGCGTAATGACTTCTTCAAGCAGGTTCGTGCAAATCGATCCATCATTCGGGCTTTCTGCTGATGCTAACCCATCCCCAGCTCAGGACGGTCTGTGTCCCCTTGAGTCGCCTTGCCCTCCAGTCAACAGACAAGGCGGCCGCTGCCAAAGAAATCTTCACGTATGTCGAATCCCTCAGTGGAATATGGGCAGCTCAAGTGAGCAATGATCCCACCGTTCTGGATGAGAAGTTGGCCGAATATGCCTTCTTCCCCGTTAGCCACCTGCTCCGCTTCCATGACCAGTTTCCGATACGCGTCATCGAAGCCATCATCAAGCTGCTAAGGTTCCTCATTCAATACGGCTGGAAGCAGAAGATCTCGGAAGACTTGGCCGTACAGCTGCTCTTCTTCTTCCCCTTCACCATTAGCGGTACTCCGGGACAGGCCAAGAAGCGTGATGTGCCCGAGGAAACCATTGTTGAAGGATTCAAAGCTCTCGAGGCTCTCATTACCGCGATAGGACCCTCAAGCTTATTGGCAAGTAAGGCACCCGGGGAGCAAAATGAGACAGTGACCGCATTGGGCCCTGCTATCACGGTCATGCTGGATGGCATCACCGATGGTGTTGCCCCTGCGGTCCAGCTGGAAGCACTGCAATGCTTGCAAGCTGTTTACACTACAACACGCAATCAGCATGTCCTTGCCAGGTTTCTTCCGGGTACGGTGTCATCGCTCACCAAAGTCCTGGCACCGCCGCTACAGCAAAAGACACAGAGGAGGGTTCTTGTGCGATGCCTACAAGTTCTCAACCTCGTCCTCGTGAACGTGTTGGGTGACATGAAGGTTCGCGGAATCTTGAAGCAGATTGAAACTGAGGACAAAGCAAAAAAGGACGCCCAGCCCAGCGGTGCCGCGGAAAAGCCCCAAACTGAACTGACAGCCGCTTGGCTCAGGGCTACGACAGCTCAGATCAAAATCGCCTTGGCCGCAGCGCTCAAAGTACGGACTCATGAGGCTCAGGACGTCCAGTCAGCTGTCAGCAAGTTCTGTATCAGCTTGTTGGACGAATGCCACTTATCACTAGCCAACTGCCAGTCGATCCTAGTAGAGAGCGCAATGATGGTCGAGAACGAAGAGACCGAACGGTCAATGCTCGAGACTAGCTTACAGGATCTCGCGGCTGTACACCCCGAGTTGGGCGATTGTATTCAGGCCACGCTTTACAACTGGGTCACTAGCCTCCCCAGGTTGATCCAGTCTAACGATGAGCGCATCAAGCAGCTTGCAGTTAAAAACATCCTCAGGGGCTCCAAGATGGCTTCAGGCATGGGAATGGACTCGTCGACACTGAATGATTCGTTAGGCGATTCTCTGCGGGACAGCATAGTTGCCCTGGTCAAGAGCTCAAAGCCCTCGAAGGTGGTGGGAGATGTTGACGAGAATACTCTGTCTACAGCCACTGACCTTACTGTGTCACGCCCTGATATCCAGTCATATCCTCCAGTTTTGCTGGACTCGGAGGGCATAAAGTCGACAAGAGCGGAAATCACCAAGCTGATAGCCAACATTGGCTCACCAGCTCAGCAAACAAAGCTAGCCGCTGCAATGCTAGGTTACCTACGAGACTCCGAAGGCGTTGAACAGATCGCCTCATACTGGCTCGCCTTTGAGCTTCTCAAGACAACGTATAACAGCACATCGGATATGGAAGACCTGTTGGACATGTCTTCTCTCGATGAGAACCAATACCAAGAACAGGTGTTCCAGGAGCTCTACGATTTCTCTGCGTCCATCTTGGCTTCCCATTCAGACTCACTGGACAACGATTGGCGCATCGAGGCGATTGCTCTCGAAGTGACTGCTTTTGCGGCATCCAGGATGAAGGAGGATTTCCGGCCGGAGCTGATCGACGTGCTCTACCCTGTCACCACATTCCTCGGGTCGCCAACACCCCAACTGCGCAGTCATGCGATTACGACATTGAACGTGATAGCGGCCTCTTGTGGATATAAGAACGTCTCGGAGCTGGTTGTCGACAATGCAGATTACATGGTCAACTCAATCTCTCTCCGCCTCAACACTTTCGACATTTCGCCAGCCTCCACCAAGGTATTGGTGATGTTGATACGCCTAACGGGGCCAAGGTTGATTCCCTTCCTGGACGACGTTGTAGCCGCCATCTTCGCCGCCCTTGACAACTATCACGGCTACCCGGTATTTGTCGAGAGCCTGTTCTCTGTCCTCTCCGAGGTAGTCACCCAAGGCGTCAAATCAGACATGCTGCTTCTCGAGGGATCCAACCCTCAAGCCGTCAGCCACCTCAAACGAGGCCCACAACCACTCGGCGTCGACACCATCGTCGACACCCTCAACAAACGTGCCAAGCGAGCTAAGCGAGCCCGAGAAGAAGAAGAGGCCGAACCGTCCGAACCGCACCCCAAGAAACCCTGGGGCCCGGGCAAAACCAAGGAAGCATCCCAAGCCAAGTCTCTCCTCGACCAGTTGGAAAACCCCGACCCGGAAGACGAAGACGACGAAAAGGAAGGTGACGGTCTACCAGACGACCCTTCCTCCGCCCTCGCCAACCGCGAAGACGACGAAAAGAAAAACCAACCCTCCAACACACCCACCTACGCCTTGCTCACCCGCGTCCTCACCCTCTCGCAGCACTACCTTACCTCTCCCACGCCGACCCTGCGCAAGTCCCTGCTCGACCTCGTGGCGACCGTCTCCCCTGCCCTAGCGCCCGACGAGAATGCCTTCCTGCCGCTTGTCCACACGGTCTGGCCGGTCGTCGTAGCCCGGATCAAAGACCCGGAACCCTTCGTGGCGATTGCGGCATGCAAGGCTTTGGCAAGCATGTGCGAAGCCGCGGGCGATTTCATGGCTAGTAGGTTTAAGCAGGAGTGGGGAGATGGGATGGCGAAGTGGTTGAGGGGCGTCAAGAGGGAGGCTATCAAGGGGAGGGAGATGCCAAAAAGAACGGGAACGGGAGCCGGGAGGGCGTTCATCACTGGTGGTAAGAAGGACGTCGATGACATGGAGATTATGCTGCCTATTCGTGATGCCAACGGTGGAGAGCTGAGTTCGAAGCAGTTGGTTTCGACAACGAGCTCTACCAGTGGGGCTCTGGGCAGGTTCTCGCAGGCGCATCAACTGTGGGATGCGGCGCTGGGGTTGGTTACGGCCATTTTGAGGTATGTGAGGGTGGATGATGAGATGTTTGATGAGATGCTGGAGGTGGTGGTTGATGTGTTACATGAGCCGGAGAGGAGGGAGTTGAAGGAAGCGTTGGAGACGATCAATGCTGATGCGGTTTGGTTGGCGTTGCATGAGAGGGGGAGAGTGAAGGGGGTTAAGAGTACGCCTCGGGCTGTGAAGGGGTTTGGGTTTGAGTTTGTCAGAGTGCCGGGTGTGGTGGCTTAAGAAGAGAAATTGAGTATTTGTGATGATCTATGTAGTGTAGATATCTGCCTACATGATTCTAATGAATTCGATGAAGATACCTAGATGCGATGTGTTCAGGGTCGAGCTGAGTTGAAGAAAAGTGCAGGGTAAGTGACGATAACCGAATTTGACCCCCAACCGAGTCCAATATCTCGAATAACCAAGGGGTTAGGGTTAAGCATGCTACTTCGGCTTACCCCTCCCGATAGAACCCATCCAACCACGCCAACCGCCTGCATCCTCCTGCAGGCTGCAGCACGCTTCCGTTCATGCCGTTGGTCAGTTTGTCCTATCAAATTCCGTTTCAGCTTTCCATCCCCTTGAGATTGTGCGTGCGGGACACCCAGCCAGGCGGGCGGTGTGGAACTTTCGTCTCAACAACTTTCGGTCTTCTTCAGGGTCCACGGGGCCCTTGTGCAGTTGTGCTTCAAAAACACCAGTCATCTTACACAAATTCACACGATAACAACATCTCCACATAAACCAAACAAAACCACCACTATAATATAAATTCGTTCACGGTTGATAGCTCTTTTTGTTTCTCTTTTTCCAACTCAAATACGGCCATAAAGGGAGCAACAATGTCCTCCTTCCTAAAATTCCTCGTCTCCTCCGGGGACGCCAACTCCTCACGCCGGCACAAACATCCTTACTACCCGCGTGAGGTTGTTGTCCCCAACTATGCGCCCAACACGTTCACGCTGCCCATGGTGCTTGGTGCATTTGGCGGAGCCGTAACGCTCTTGATGGTGGGAGTGGTGGCTGTGGGCAAGAAGGTTAATAAGCGGTTGACGTGGAAGGATGCGGGGGTGTTGGCGTGGTTTACGCTGTGTGAGTTGCATTTTTTTCTTCTTGGGGTGAGCGGTTGATGGAGGGGATATGTGAGAATAGGGGGAAAAAATAATGGATGTGTTGAGGTTTGAGAGCAGACGGAGGGAGGGATGGGCTGGTGTCAAAGTGCGGCAGAGGAGTTTGACTTGAGTCGAGATTGGATGAGATGTGCTAACGAGGATATGTGAACAGGTGGTTTCTTACATTGTTTCTTTGAAGGTAAGCCTACCAGCGTTCATCATCATTTCTTCGATTCACCTAACTAACGACATCCTCAGGATACTACCTCCTCAACCACGCCACCCTCGCCGGCAAGCAAGACATCTTCGCCCAGCTGTGGAAGGAGTACGCGCTGTCCGACTCGCGGTACATGACCTCTGATCCGTTCATGCTCTGCATCGAGGCCCTGACCGTTCTCACCTGGGGCCCTCTCTCCTTCCTGGCCGCCTTCGCCATCATCAAGGACAACACCAGCCTCCGCCACATCACCCAAACCATCGTCAGCGTCGGTCACCTCTACGGCGTTGCCCTCTACTTCGGCACCTGCTTCTTCCAGGAGAAGTTCCGCGGCATCTCGTACAGCAGACCGGAGACGCTGTACTACTGGGTTTACTACGCTGGCATGAACGCGCCTTGGGTTATTGTGCCTGCTAGTACGTCCCCTTCCCTTTTTCTAAGTTCCCCTTTGCGCTTACAGCAACTAACAGAATCCTTAGTCCTCCTCTTCCAAAGCAGCAAGACCATCAGCCAAGGCCTCTCGGTCCTTAACAAAGTCAAGAGCATGAAGGGCAGCGATTCATCTTCTTCTAGTAGCATCTACAGCGGTAAGGCGGAGAGCATCAGGTCTTTTGATGGCAGCAGTGAAAGCAAGAGCAGCAGCAGCAGAAAGGACAGGGAAAGCAAGCGCGAGCCCAGCAGGGATAGCAGAGATGGAGGCGAAAAGAGGAGGGATCGCGTCTCGGAGCAGGCGGCTTACCTCAGAGGAGATGAGGGCAGGCCGGAGAGCATTGCGGAGAGCAGATATGAGGCTTGGGAGGAGAGCAGGGCGGATGCGAGGGAGCAGTTGAGGAAGAAGAAGACGGGTCGGAGGGAGTAGGTAAGATGGATGGATATATGAGATGGTGTTGGCCATCAAGGTATGAGTGAGACTGTGTAAGAGATGGGATGACAGGCACGCACGAGCCGGGATGGGCCAGTTCTTGCATTGCAACCCGGAGTGGTGGGATCCACTTCTGCGGTCCGGTGATGCGAGCGCGGATGCGGGCACAGGCACGAGGTCGGGCGCGTGCTCGGGATCGGACCGGGCGTTGAGACATGTGCAGTCCCCGTGGCTCTCGGTTTCGGGATGATAAATGATGGGTTAGGTCGGCGTCTTGGTGTTTTTCTCCCCTGATAAGTACATACTTAAAATATATTGGATAGACCCATTATGAGCTGCATTCTTGTCTGGCGATCTACAGTGACCAAGTGCCTCGGCATGTTCATCACTGAGACGAGTTTGCGAACTGTTTTCGACCAACGGTTTCAACTCTCCGCATCATCATCCATCATGAAAAAGTGAAGCCATTCATGATCGTCCTCGATGGCACGTACGTGTCAACCCTTAAACCTTATTAGATTAATTCATGCTCGAAATCCTGGTTTCCCCAACTTTTTGGTCACGATGGTTCACTTGCAGTCGACCTGGAGGGTGCGATGGAGTTAGACGGGTACTTGTCTTCACATGTTCTTGGCCTTGTAATTGGATGTCTCTGTCTAATGACACCTTCCCCATACCCATTGCAGATGCCATCCTTGTTGCTCTCCCTTGCCGTCTGCCAGGCCAACCCCGGATTGCCGAGGCTCACAGCTGACAAGACCCAAAAAGCCAACTGAAGGCAAGCGCTGTTGTGCGTTCTGTTGTCATCATGATCCTTTTGACATCAAATGACACTTGCATGTTCACCTGCTTCCGCGATCTCAACTCTGCAGCGCCTTCGCATCAGCAATTCCACGACTACTTGATCGCATTGGATTGCGCATTTGATTGTCTCTGACATCCTTTCCACCACTAGCGAGCGGGTTCACACATCTCCCTCTTCGTTTTCAGCTCTCTTCGCGCGACAGACGGGGGCGCACCAGATTCCTATTCAGGCCAAGAGAAAAACATCCGAGTTCACCTGCCACCGCTAGCCACCGCCAATCCCAATCGATCCCAGTTCGCTCCAACCCCCTCTCCAGGGCGTCTCTCCCCCCGGTTTTTCCACTGTCTATCGCGCAATTGCAATAATTCACACCCATCAACAACTAGGGACTGAGGAAGTGGAAGACTACTGTAATCCAACAAATCAATCACGATGGCTTCCAATCTCGACACATCGTCATATCTCAGTCCGAGCATGAACGGATCCGGAATCATGTCGTCCTCGCTTTCCTCGCTCTCGTCGTCCGTCTCCTCGGCACGCCATTCGTCTTCGTCCAACATCTCCAAGGCCTACAGACAGGCCTCAACACTATTCCTCACCCGTCGACTACCCGAAGCCCTGTCGACCGTTCTACCTCTAATCACACCGTCTCCCTCCGAATCCGCCACTCCCGGTGATGTTGCTTCCGGCGCCGCTGCATTCGACCCGGCACCTGTCGCCAAGGCGTCGCGATCCACCAGGATAAAGGTGTGGAGTCTGTACCTGACCATCCTCAATGCGATCCTGGAGTTGAACTCGGACGAAGGCAAGGACGCCTTTGGCACGCAGGAGTGGAGGGCTCTCTGCCACAAGGTGCGCGAGGGCGAGGTTTGGGAGGAAGTCGTGCGCAATGGATACCATGGGTCCGAGGGAGATATTGATGCGGATGTGGTTATCAACCTGTAAGTCGTCGGCCGGCAACACCATACCATTACCATTTCTCTTGACAGCCAACAAGGTACTAACACCCCCATTTTCCAGAGCCACCCTCCTCCTCGGCCACGCCAAAACCCAAACCTTCAACCAAAAGCGTCTAGAAAACTACCTAGCCGCCGCCCGCACCCCCAACCTCGATCTGACCGACCGTCTCTCGGGTCCCTCTGGCCCGGGTGGTTCCTCCGCCTCTCCGGCCCGTCGCCTCCGCTCATCCTCCAAATC